>JAYKKT010000021.1:3575000-3845000 GCA_036023115.1 Brasenia schreberi | reverse complement strand
CATATGAACTAAACAGACAGGCATTGTCACTATAGCTCTGTGAGGCCTTGGAATGTACTTGACAACCTTATGGTTGGTCCTACAACTTGCTCATTATTGGTTCATTCTGGGTAGACAATGGGTCCGTCCTCACATGCTAAGATAGAACACATTCATTGATGTAAATATGATGGTGTATTATGTGTGATAAACAGCTAATTCAAGCTATCTCTAAGATTTTGTTGCTCATCTGTACGTTTTAGATAGAGGTCAATCGCTTTCATTTGGGTTGTGAACGAGAAATTTATGGTTGTTGTTAGGTTTCCACGACAATCGGCGCCGCGAGCCATTTCTGTTCGGCTCGTCTTCTTCTATGCTGAGCTCCACTCATCTGTGAAACTAACCAGATGAGTTGGAGTTGGCTTGCTTGGAGTATGTCTATATGTGTGATGGGCCTGATAGACCCACTTCTGCCATATATAGGTAGAGTGTGGTGACGACCGGATTTGCATTACAGGGGTGAAGTCAAGCCGGCACCAAAGTTTTAAGCTTCATTAGAACACCAGGAGATGTTTCTCCCTGGACATTCAAATTTTAAGCTTCTCTTGTCAAAATTCAAGATTTTAATATTTTTAATTTCATATGATTTAAGACTTAAATCAGAAACAAACTCCGATTTTGTTTTTTCTTTTAAGCGACAGTTTGGAACCGTCGATTCCGATTTACTTGAAACCGGTCATGCCTATACGAGCTCTTGCCAAGACCTAACACCAACAATCGGTGATTTGATAGACTTGACTTGCACCAGGATCTAACCTAAAACGACCTTATACGGCCAATATTTATTAAAAACCATCTTGTAGAAACGATATGAGACTATTATTGTCACCACTGTTTTCCAAACAAAAACTTGAAGTTCGGCGACATCCGGTCTACTTTCCAACATTGTGTTCGATCGGTCATGTCAAACTACTAGACTCGGCTGATGAGCATCAGTTGGCAAAGGGGTGCCGTTCATCTATAGAGATCAACGGCAGCAAACAACCAAGACTTATACCTTCAAGATGGACGTCCCTGGCTATTAATTGACGGTTGAAATAATATAATAAAAGTAACAGTTTTACGTCATTCACCGATAATTGGCTAACCGTTACCTCTAATTTGTTGAACAGTGCGAACCGAATGAGTTCTCACTCCATCGTGATTTAATATTGGAATTATGTATAAAAATCAATATACTCCAATTATGTCCACCCCTCCCAAAGAAGATCCTAGACATATACTCCTTTCTATAACCCAATCTGATAGCCATTCTCCTCTGTTGCCAATCATCTCTCTCTCTCTCTCTCTCTCTCTCTCTATATATATATATATATATATATATAATCATTATACCAACAATCAAACAAGAAGGTAATAGCATAACAATGAATTTGTAATTATAACTTCACCTTAATGTGCTAACTATCGGACACCTTCAACTTCATTTCATCAGAAATATATATATATATAAATATATATATAAGCTTAGGCAGCTCCTTTTCAATGATGGTGTCAATTTGCTTCTGTTAACTCTTTCAGTGTGCATCTTCGCCATGGAAATTATGATATCTCTAATTAGAACTTCACCTTTATGTGGCAAATTCTTCTTCCTTGGTTTCTTGCTTTTTGGGTTTGTTGTGTACCTCATGCAATTTAGGTGAATACACCCCAAAAAAAGAGATGTGATGACCATAACACAAACGATTTTTGTTGAATGAAATATCTTGATATGAGATATTGTTGATCTCTCATGTGAAAGTGTGTTCTTTCAATCTCACAATAATCATTTATATTTTTATAAAAAGAGTTTCTTGTATGTTAAAAACAAAAAGAATTGTTGTGTGATTATGTGTTAAATGTTAAGTGGAGATATGTTTTGTATTCAACATCGCATAAGTTTTCCGAGAATTGAGAGTAACGAGAGTTACTCGATAACTATATTTCTCGAGAACTGAACAAATTTCTCAACAAATAAAAGGATTACCTGAACAAATTTCTCAAGAAATAAAAAGATTACCTTGAAAATTGAAAAACTTGATTAAATTAAATAAGTCTATCTTAGGCCCAACAATTTTTTCTCTACAGTGAACGATAATCCGTGACAAGCTTTCTTCTTGAGGGTCTAGGAACAGAGTACCCAGGAAAAAGACAACCTGCCGTCACAGAAAATATATTTTGTTGCAGCATTCATTTAAGGCTAATGTTAAGATTAGCTAAAACACAATTAAACACTATCACAGATAATCCAACCGGAAATGATAATCCACCAAACGCATCATGCCATAAAACAAATATGGTTTCTGACCTTTAGGACGTAAGCGGCATAGTTAGTGCTTTCTTCGGTATCACTTCCGTGGTAGATCTTTTAATGTTCTTCTTTTCTTTTTTCGACTGACGTGGTAGAATTATTTGGATAATCTTCTGCAGTAGAATGACCAGTTTCTGTAGCCAAATTGACGTCCGAAGGCATTTCATACTCGATGCGTGGAAAGAGGGTTCTACCTGACATATGATCCTAGCCACCCACTTGGATGCGTGGTTTGAGTTTTAGTTGAATCCTACCCGTTCAGATGACACGCATCAACGTGATTGAGATGTGATGCAAGATGCGGACTGACCATCATGGTGTCAGAAGATAGGATCTTCTGCCATACATGTGGCTCCTCAGTGGCTTTGATCAAGGTAAATAGAAACACAATATGGAGAGAGAGAGAGAGAGATTTCGGTATGGTTCATTCAATCTAAGAGAAAAAGCTGCACTCCCATCTCAGGGAAGAGATTCATGAAAAACTTTAAAACTGCATGACATTTTGAATGGTTTCTGAACTTATGATGATTTTTAACGCGTGCACTGATGAATATATGCCTGTCATGACCGCTCTCTCTCCCTGAGTACTGATGGACTTGACAAACTTTGAGATCATGAGCAACAAGGGTATAACAAACGAATGAAGTTTTGGAAGATTTCTGAAAATGAGACATAAACAGGATAAGTCGTATGGAAGAAGGTGCATAATATGGAAGATTCTCTCTCTCTCTCTCCCAAACAAAAGAACTTATAAGAATTAGATGGACTAACGAAATCTCTTTCTTGTTTGAATCATAACTAGGAGAAAGCGCCTTTTGAGAGTTGACTCAACCATACATAAATCTCCAATGCTAGGACCCCCAGCCATTGTGAGCCCCTAAACCAAGTTCATGACCTCCCGTCTTACCCCAAAGGCTTTTCCACTGTGCTAAACACCTTTTACCGAAACAAAAATTCGGATATTCATGGACCATTAAAACATGGAAACAGATATTGCTTATCTCATCATCTTGTTTGTAAAGTCAGTTCATTCATAAAACTCTTATGAAATTTACAGAGTCCGTAGTAAGCTTTAATATGTACACAGGCTATACGTGGATGAGAAACTTCTCTCTCTCTCTCTCTCTCTCTCATTTATGTCCATGCTTACCACTACGACGTGTACCTAACCAGGAACTTAGCTTCTTCCAGGACCAACGTCCCCTGACAATAGCTTTCTTACTCTTTCTCACGCCACGCTTTCTCTGTCCATTCCCATCAAATCTAGGCGCTTCGTACGATCGTATCAGCGGCCAGTGGGTCTTCCTAAAGAAATTGTGCTTCTTCACATCAGCAGCACCCCTCACACACCCCAATCTCATTGCCGGATCCTTCACCAAAAGCCTCATTATCAAATCATTCGCCGCCGCGAGATCCGGCCGGTCATGGGAGCCTACCGGAAACCGCAAAGGCTTGGATAAGATGTTCCTCAATGTCTCCTCCTTGCTTCCACCTTTGAAGGGTGTACATCCAAACAGCATTTCATACAGCAACACCCCAAAAGCCCACCAATCCACGCCGCTACCGTGGCCTTTGCCAGAGATTATCTCCGGCGCGAGGTACTCATGCGTGCCAACACATGCTCTAGATGATGCTGATGTTGGCTCAGCTATGAATTCCGGCCTCCTGCTGGACTTTGTCCTCCAGGCACGACCGCAACATCGAAATTTTACTGCAGCATTGTCATCCATTACCGGCTTTTCGAGCTTAGGATCAACGTCTGAAACAAGGCAGAGATCAAAATCCGATAACATGAGATGACCATCTTCACGGTGAAGAATATTTTCAGGTTTGAGGTCTCTATAGACTATGCCTCTTGCGTGAAGGTATTCAAGAGCGATCAACACTTCCGTGGCGAAGAACCTAACATCAGACGGCTCGAAATGACTGCCGGGCTGCCTTCGTAAGAGGCCGTGAAGATCACCACCGGAGCAATAATCCATAAGAAAGCAAGCATAGCGACCGAAATCGAATTGGGAGTAGAGCGTAGGAAGAAAAGGGTGATCGAAGCTAGAGAGAAGTTGAGACTCTATCTCTACGTGAGGAACCCTGTGCTTGCCGCGCACAGCTAGAGCCTCTCGATCGATCACCTTGAGGGCATACTTCTCTCCCTCGAACCCCTTGAGAGTGCAGAGGTAGACCTTGCCGACGTCTCCGGAGCCAAGGCACCGAACGAGTCGAAGGTGGCGGATATCGACACCACCATCTTGGAGGCAGATGGATTGGATGGGAGACCATAGAGGATCATTGCAGCGGTGGCGTTGCCGAGTTCCAGCAGCTGAGTGACGGATTTCTGACAAGCTGATGCTGCTCCGGGCACTCGAAATGCCGGTTCGATCACTGTCGGATGTGGAAGCGCAGCTGGTGATACTCAGATCAAGATCTGAGTCTGGGAGTAGCATGGGATCCATGGTGAAGGAGAAGAGAAGGAAAATGAAGTTGAATTAGAGAATGCAGCACCAACAGCTCCTTTTTAAAGGACGGAGAGAGAGAGGAGGGGGGGGGGGCGTTTGTTGGAGGGTGGGCCTTTGCTCAAACGTCAAGGGAATAAAAAAATCGAAGGGTGAAACTCATTGATAGTTTCTTTCAAGCCAGTAGGATGAAGCTGGATTTCGAGACGTACGTAGTCATCTGATAAATAAACCGAGCTTTTCGCAGATCGGCCTGGTTCGTCTCCTCCACATGAGCTGAGCAAGAATAATCTGCGTTCGGTTCAGCTCATCGAGTGGCTCATCAACTGATCTTTAATGGTGAATACTGTTCCTTAAAGGTGAATATAGACATGAGCTTGAGCAAACACAGGTGGGTTCGAGCTCGGCCTGTTATGTTCAAACTCGATCGGCTCATTGTGCTGTTTGAACATGATCAATTGTTCACAAGTATATGAACCAAACACGAGCAGCCTATGTTTGTTCAGCTCAAACATCAGCAGATCGAGTTCGAACATCAACAACAACAACAACAACAACTAAGCCTTTTCCTATACTAGACGGGGTCGGCTACATGGATTCTTTGTTTCCACATATCCCTATCGTGTACCATGTTAGCACACTTTTGTGATCGTCCTCTACCTCTTTTAATACTTTCCAAATTTAGTTTTTCTAACCTTACTTTCCAAATTTAGTTTTTCTAACCTTCGTACGGGTTCTTCTTTTGATCTTCGTTCTATATGTCCAAACCATCTTAAACGATGTTCTCTCATTTTATCCTCTATTGGTGCCACTCCTAATTTGTTTATAATAACCTCATTATGTATATGGTCTTTTCTTCTATGACCACTCATCCATCTCAACATCTTCATTTCTATTACATGTTGATGATTAACTGCTTAACACTCAGAACCATAAAACATGGCAGGCCTAATTGTTGCTCTATAATATTTACCTTTTAATTTTAATGGTATCTTCTTATCACAAAGAATACCTGATCCTCTTCATTTTAACCAACCAACATTAATTATATGTGTAACATCTCCATCAATTCTTTCATCACTTTGAAAAATTGACCTTAGGTATTTAAAACTTTCCTTTTGGGGAATGTAATGTATGCCAATTTTAATTTCTATGTCCTTTGAAGTAGCCAAATGATCAAACTTACATTCCATATATTCTGTCTTTGTTCTACTAAGTCGGAGGCTTTTGCTTTCTAATGTTTTTCTCCATAGTTCCAATTTTCTATTAACTTTTTCCTTAGACTCCTCCACTAATACAATGTCATCTGCAAATAACATACACCAAGGTACTTCATCTTGAGTATGTTTTGTTAACTCATCCATCACCATTATAAATAAGTATAGACTTAAAGTTGATCTTGATGTAACCCAATATTAACTTGAAAGAAGTCTGTCGTTCCTTCACGAGTCCTCACACATGTTTTTGCACCATCATACATGTCTCTTATAAGATTAATATATGTCAATAGGATACCTCTTTTTTCCAAAGTTCTCCAATGTGAGTTTGCATTGCATATCCGCCATACCACGAGATAGAGCGCATACTTGCATCAAACCAACCTCAAACCACTCGTGCAAAATCGCCAAAACTTAGGCACTTGATGCACACATCTCACGCCTAAGTGATTAAAACGAAAGATATAGGAACGTGCAAAATCCCACGTAAATAAAATCTGCAATTAGACAAACCAAATCGATCAAACACTTTAAAAAAAAGGTCATACTTGTTCAAAATCGAGTTTTCTAAGCGTACAAACTGACCCTTGAGTATCGGTTTAAGAAGGTTTGCGACGAAAAGAGTCCACTTGTCCACAGTCGCCCCCTGAGTCAGATATTTCAAAACTTACTTCGTTAGTTTGAGTAAGTTAGCTGACACGCCCTTTTAAAGCGACTTAGACATACGAAAAGGTTCACTCTAGGCCTAAGAACCCAGAGTGAAAATTTCCGCGTGTCTACAGGAGAGACTATGTTCCCTTACTACAACTCCGTATCAAAATTTAATTAAGTACCAAATGTAAAGGACTTACAACTTACCTAGCCCGCTATGTGGGGTGTCTAGGACGCGTACGCCTTAGTGAGTTCGTGCGCTTATATGCATCGGTTCGGTCTTCAATCTCCGCCTGATGGGTTCATATGGAGGTGCTTGGATGTTTGATTTGAGAGAGAGGGTTTGAGTGAAGGTTGCTATGGGTCTTGTTGGGCTCGTATGGGCCTTGGACTTGGGCTGATTTTAGGATGACTCGAGCCAAGGTGGCTCGAGTTTGGTTTGAGGTGGGCTTAGGGTGACTCGCGCTGACTTGGTGCAGCCTCGGTTTTTGGCCTTGGAGGGGCTGGCTTAACTCGAGCCAAGAGAATTGGTGTTTGGGGTGAAGCCCTAACTAGGTTAGGTTACATTATGGGCCAGTTAGTTAGGTTTTGGTTTAGGTTTTAGTTGAGTCCAGTTTAGGTTTAGCTTGACTTAGGTTAGGTTATGGACTTTGGTTTAGGGCCAGCAAGTGGCGGTTTAGCTAGGGTGACTCGAGTTAGGTTTGATATGGGAGGGCTCGATTTTGTCCTAGGGGAACCAACTAGGTCAGTGTGGTCCTAGGATAGTGAGCTAGGTAGTGGCCAACCGAGTTCAGTTAGGTTCAGCCTGCAACAAGGTGGCCAAGTAGTTCGGCCAGGGGTCGGTGCAGTTGGCATCAGGTCAAGTGGCGGTTCAGCTGAGTTCGGCCAAGGGAGATGGCCAGGTAGTTTGGCCAGATAGTACACGGTCTGCACTAGCAGGCCGTGGGCTTGGGGCTAAAAAAAAGGACACGGCCTTCACTAGCAAGCCGTGGGTGTTTTAGGGAGAGGGCCTGTCGGGTGGCAGGCCTTGTTCTTGGTGAAAGCAGGGAGCACGACTGGGAAGGTGTAGGCGGCAAGTGGAGTTGGAGTTAGGGGGATTCGATTGGGAAGGTGCGACAGGTGGTCGGTTGGGTGAGTGAGAGCCGAGTGCAAGGTGCACTCGACTGCACTTAGGGAAGGGAGGCGGTGGTGTGATGAAGGCTAGGTGGTGATGGGATGGGGATGTGGTGGAGTAGGGCGGTTAAGGGAAGGTTGGTTGGGTGAGTGAGAGCCGAGTGCAAGGTGCACTCGGCTGCACTTAGGGAAGATAGGCGGTTAAGGTGGTGGTGGGTTAGGCGGTGCAGGTGGGTTAGGTTTAGAGGGGTAGAGAGAACGGCTAGGTTAGGTTAGGCTTACCTCTTGGAGTCGGTCCAGCCCATGCCTAAGCTTGGTTGCAGCCACCTCTTGTCGAGTCCTCTTCTTGGTTGCAGCTAGGTTCAAGTTGGTGCAGCCCACTAGGTTAAGCCTTGATTAACATGGCTCAAGCCCACTTCACTCATGAGCCCACATAGCTAGGTCCCTCTCTCACTCTCTCTCCTCCCAAGCATTTGCATGAATCCCTCTTCTTGGACCCCCTCACCTCTATTTATAGGCAAATGAGGTGGGTCTTGGATATGGGTCTTGGGTTTGGATCGTGGAATCTATGTCCGATCCAAACACTATTTGGATTTGGATCTTGGATCTCGAATATTTTGATAAGATGTCTCAAAAGGTGAATCGCTTCAATAGTAGATCGGCCTGACATAAATCCAAATTGGATCTCTATTGTACTTGATACTTGTCTTAACCTACGTTCGATAATTCTTTCCCATAATTTCATAGTATGACTCATTTACTTGATACCTCGATAATTCGTACAATTTTAAATGTCTCCCTTGTTCTTATATATGGGTATAAGTGTACTTGCTCTCCATTCCTTGGGCATCTTTTGGTTTTTTCATATTTCATTAAATAGTCTTGTGAGCCAAGTGATTCCTATTTCTCCTAGTATTTTCCAAACTTCTATAGGAATATTATCTGGTCCTACCGATTTACCACTCTTCATATGTTTAAGAGCTTCTTTGACTTCATTCTTTCGAATACGTCGGTAGAAATTCTGGTTTATATACTTTTCTGATTTGGCTAAAACTCCTAAACTAATACTAACATCTTTATTTTCATTAAAAAGATTATAAAAATAGTTTTTCCATCTATTTCTTATATCATCATTTGCCACGAGAATTTTTTCATCCTCGTCTTTTATGCATCTAACATAATTAAGATCTTTAGTTTTCTTATCTCTAGTCCTAGCTATCTTAAAAATATCTTTTTCACCTTCTTTTGAGTTGAGTTTTTTATATAAGTCATCCCAAATCTTAGCTTTTGCTTCACTAACGGCCTTTTTCACTTCCTTCTTTGCTTTCTTATAAGCTTCTAAAGTTTCACTAGTTTTCTTAGCATAATGTAATTTGTAACATGCCCTCTTTGCCTTGATTTTATTTTGTACTACTTCACTCCACCACCAAGCTTCTTTTTGTGCCGGTACACCTCCCTTAGATACACCTAATATATCTTTCGCCACTTTCCTAATATGTATAGCCATATTGTTCCACATATTACAGGGTGTGCCAACATAATTCCAAAAATCCCCTTGAAGGACTTTCTGTTTAAATATATCTTCTTTCTCGCTTTTGAGGTTCCACCATTTAGTCCGAATAGCTCGATGCACTCTTTTCTTCTTTGTCCATTTTTTTATTTATAAATCCATAACTAAAAGTCGATGTTGGATGGTTAAGCTTTCTCTTGGAATTACCTTACAATCTTTACAACATGCTCTATCTTTTTTTCTACAAATAAAGTAATCAATTTGTGTTTGTGATAAGCCACTCTTATAAGTAATTAAATGTTATCTCATTTTTTGAAGATTGTATTGACTACAAAGAGATCAAATGACATAGCAAAATTTAAAATTCCTCGTTTATATCCCCAAAACCAAAGTTTCCATAAATCCCTTGATATCCTAATGCCTCTTTACCGACATGTCCATTTAAATCTCCTCCTAAACAAATCATCTCCCTTTGTGGAATCTTTTGAAACTCCTTATGTAACTCTTCCCAAAAAACTGTCTTTATACTATCTTCTAATCCTACTTGGGGTGCGTAAGCACAAACTATATTCAAAACCTCTGCTCCTAACACTAATTTCAATATTATGATTCGGTTACCATATCGTTGTATGTCTACTACACTCTCCTTTAAATCTTTATTTATGATAATACCAACTCTGTTTCGAGCCTTTTCTTTACCTGAGTACCATAATTTAAAACCTGTATCCTCTATCTCCTTTAATTTTTCTCCATCCCATTTTGTCTCTTGTAAACATAGAATTTGAATCTTTCTCCGAATCATAGTATCTACCACCTCCATTAGCTTACCCGATAATGTTCCGATATTCCAAGAACCAATACGAATCTTATTATCTAGGACTAGCTTCCTTACCCCCCGCATCCGTTCATAATCAAAATGCGGAGACCCTTTCTGAATATTTTTCACTACATTCGGGCGACAATGTAACGGGACTAACTTCTTTACCCACACCCGTCCATGATGTGAGAACCCTCTCTGCAATTGATTCACTATATTCGGGCGAAAATGTAGTGGCCCTTGCTTACTTCTTACTGCATTCAGGCTCTGCAACACGTCGCTAGGCGGGGATGCCCCAAAGCAATGCTCATAATTTTTGTAATCCATGTTGTAAAAATCCGACGAAGTTTTACGCTGGCTGTCGGAAGCCTAACACAACCCTCCTCCTTTATCCGGGCTTGGGACCGGCAATGGAAGGATGATCCCTTACATGGGCGGAGTTCCGATCGAGTTTGAACATAACACTAAAAATGTATCATTTATGTTATTTATGCTAAGGTGCTTTTTTCTTAATTAATCCACTGTTTGCTGGGACAGCTAAAAGACACAAGCTGCTTATTGTCTGCCTCAGCTGAAAACTGAGTTGGCGCTACCCTTTTTATAGCTCAGCAAGTCAATTCCAAGCTAAACAAGCCGATAAAAGGGTAGCCAAGAAGTCAATCTGTGAACAGGTTTTATCGGATTGTTTAGGCTGCTTAAGTTTGTTTTTTTAATCTACAAGCGTTAACTTTACTTCCAAAAGCTTACCTAAAGCCAGACCATAACAACTGAAATTGAATTCAAACTGGTGTAGCACCATAGCCATTTTCATGTAATTTTCGTCTTTATCTGTCATTTATTTTAACATTTAAATTAATCTTAACCTCAAAAAGTGTTTTTATTTCCCCGTGAATTAGGAAAACTTTCATCTTCTATAACAATTAAATCATAAAGAAAGAGTGAATCCTTGTTATTGAAGTGTTTGGAGCTTGCCTTGACATTGCCAGTTACATGACCTTGTTATTGACATTTCAGGCTTCTCCAATAACATATAATTTTATATATCATACAATTAAATCATAAAGAAAGAGTGACCCGTTTGTGGTTTTGGTAGTTTGATAAGTGTTTATACATAAGAAAAATATTCAAGTAGATGCATTAAAGGCTCGATCTAGCTGAGCATAGAAAAAGAACAAATGGGTCGCAATGCATTAAGTAAATAACATATAATTTTATATATCTGTTTTTTTTATTTCAGGTGTTAAAGAGATAGGAGTGTGTTTGGTCGTTGCTGTTTCCTCACAACCATTATCCTGTTTGGTCAAATTGCTTTGAGAATAAAATACAGTTCTTTCAAGCCATTTCTTGCCTTCCAGAACTTGCCTCCCTGTTTTTTATTTACCATCTCTGTAACTGGTTTCGGTGTCATGAAAGGTGAAACAGGAACAGAACGGAATGATCTTTGGTTTCACCGATTTTGGTTTCATCCGGTTTCTTGTCCGGTTGAAACCGCCAGGTCCATTTGGAACCCACCGGTTTTGTTGGTGGGATGAAAACAAACCGTGGGCAGAAAGGCCGTTCAGAAAAGCAATGAAATGAACTTTTTTTATTGAGGCAGCCATTAACCCTTACGATGAAATAACCATCGAGATAACTTCTTTTCCAATGATTTATTTTCAAGCAGTCATTAAACCTTGAGATTAATGTGGTTAATTGAGAACCAATCAATAACTTTCAAGCATCTTATTAAGCCATTTTAAAATTATAAAGTGATTTTTCCCGACCGTCATATTTCCAGTGATCATTTCTAGGGGTTTTAACCTATTATTTCCGACAGTTCGAACCGCCAGAAAAGAAATCGGATTTATAATAGCGCAATCAACTGAATTTGTAGGTATGCACTCACTATTATACTACAGGATTAAGTCTTTCAAGCTTGGTCCCAATTTTGAGTTTGTGATATCGTGACAGATCTCATCACTGCTATCACCAAAAACTCTGATACTTGAAACATTCGAACCCTTGCTCACATGGCTGTCAACGACCCAATTTGGAAGCTTTTTTCGAGCATCGAGTTCGGGTTACTCCCGAGAGTTCATTTAGTTGTCATTAGAGGTGGAAAGAACATGGTTAATATGGATGTATTATTCAATAATCAACCCTTGACATGTGTCCATAACTTTTGTTTTAGTAGATGCTAAGCAATCAGATTGATTCCCCTAAACTAACTTAGGTCAAAATATTAGAGAATCTAAGCCAATGCTGAGAAATCTTTCTTGTGAATTGAAAAATCTGATGCAGGGCACCCATCCATAAAGCAACAGAAGTGATCACCGAATCCAAATCCAAACAAGATCCACTTTGAAGCAAATGTATAAAGTCGGTTTATAAGAAAAAAATGAATAAATATTCAGCAAATTAATGGTAGAAACGGGTTGCTTCGCTTAAAAAAGAGTGCCATGCAATTAATGTAACAAATTAAAATAATATGATTTTTTTTCCAGCGGAATGGAAGAAAGCAACCTGCGCTAGGGGTGTTGACGGTTTGTTTCAAACCTCAATCTCGAATTAAACTGTTACTTGTGGTTTTTGGTATTTTGAGAACCGAATCAAACCCTAGCATGATTAAAACCGAACCGACGGTCATACTTATTTAGTAGTTTGGCTAAAAATTAGTATGAGTGATACCGTCCAAAAAGATTTTTTAATTTAATATTATATGGTTCAAGATCATGTATTTTTTATTTTAGTCAAAAGATAAAAAAAGAAGTATGCTTTATTCATACCCTTAAGACCCATTTTATGGATGCCATGAATCTCCTTACTCAAGCCTGTCTTTTCAATACGGTACTAAAATGTATATGGTTTGTTCAAATCTTGAAGACCCATTTTATAGATGTCATGGGTCCTCTCGTTCTGCCTTCCTTTTCAATACAGTTCTAAAATTGTTCATAAGGTTTTCCCAGCAGTTCGGTTCAGTTATCATTATTTCGTTCCATCACCAGAACAATGAACCGAACTGCCCGGTATTTTTGCTGTTGGAATCCAGTCGAATCAAACAGTTTGATATCTAAAACCGAGCCAAACCATCAGTTCCATTCGGTTCTAATGGTTTAGCTCGGTTCCAAAGGTTCCTTGAACACCCCAAAGCTGCAGTTGGTAGAGAGCAAGGAGCACAAACCGACTACCATACGCAATTGTTCTGCTCTTTTATGTTTGTAACAGACTGATTAAGTATGAGGGATGATTAGGATATGGTAAAAGTAGTAGGGTTGATAATATTAGCCCAGCCCAACCCGAACCAAATGGGCCAGATATTACCCGGTTAAACCGGGTTCACTTACGGGGATTACCCGAATTGCTTTGGTTCACTAAGTATACAAGCTGGCTCCTATCGAACACACATTGATTCGTATCTGTGTGTGTTAATATATATATATATATATATATATATATATATATATATATATATATATTATCAGAGAGAGAGAGAGAGAGAGCATTGTTCATGTTAAGCTTGTGAAGCTTTAGGATAAGTAGAAGATAAAGAAAAAAATTTATTAAATAATTGATGATAATGATAACCAAATAACATGATTGGGACGATGGCAAGAGGAAGGTCTCATGTGATGGGGCCCAAAAGAGAGTCTTTGCTCACGAGAGACTGGACCCACCTGGACGATGCTGTCTGCCACGTGGGCAGCATCCCCACCCCTGCTGTGTCCCCTTGTATCAATGAAGCCCATTCTATGAAGGTGCACGACTCTTTTTTTTTTATTTTATATGTTGCACCTTTTTCTCCCCCCATGGTGCACAAGGCAACAAGCAGCAGATTGAATTATTTCAGAATTTAGGATCTTGATGAAAAGCTCGTGGTGCAACTCACAACACGAAAGCTACAAGTTCGTGTTGGTTGCGTAGGTATAGAAACCTCGTGTTATAAGGAAACATCCTTTCCCAATTGTTCTTCGCCGATATTTTGGGGAGAGAGCATTTAAACGTATCGAGCGCCACTCTTCGTCACTGTGAAAATCTTTTAACCAGTTAAATATCGAGTTTCGTGTTGTTTTTCATTTTTTTTTCAAACTTTTTGTTTTTCGGAAACTGTTTTCCATTGTGTGTGTGCATGCACCCACTCCCATATTTTTCACAAAACAAACTTTTAGATTTCAAGATGGATTCAGCTCAGTCGGATCGTATACTTGAGCATATTTGTTAGAAAAACAGGCTAACCAGTGGCAGATTTAGACATTTGTTTTGGGTGAGGCAAACTTCGGCTTTGAGTGCCACGGGCTTTAAAAAAAAATATTTTTTTAAAAAGTTCAAAACTTAAATTCAAAATTTTCCGAATTTCAAGCTTCACAATGTGGATCCAACACTGATGCTAACCCAATGAGTAAGATTCGTATATATACATGTCCTTGAAGGGTCAACAATTTTATATCGTGGGATATCCACTTGAACTCGACAATGATGCAATTGGGTATCCCACTAAATCTAGATTCAAACACCATTTGGATCTAGATCTATATTTCTATTTATTAACATTGTGATATCTCTAATTAAGTCCAAATCCATATAGGATTAACATAATGAAGATATTCATTAATGATCTTTTAAACTATTATTTATATAAAACTGCCATTTTCATTTAACAACCTTCTCTTTATTAGGGAGTCCCCACTTTTGGAATTTCTCATTATAAATAGGTGTCCACATAGGAATTCTTGGAATCTCTGTGTGTGTGTGCGTGCACGCACACGAGAGGAACAAGTCGTAGCAGCTTCCTTGAGCTGCTATATGTAAATTGATTCGAATATATTCCCGATTCTGAGATGTGCCAGTTGACTTCTTGGAAATTATGAATTTAAGATTTGTTTAGGACTCAGGTTACCTGCAAAATTAATTCGTAAACATCGTTATATTGATTGACTCTTAGTGCACTAGGCATCATTAACAAGCTTGTCTTGTAATTAAGGGTGTATTGGGTCGGACATGGTCTGACTTCTGATCCAAATCTAACAAAATTTTCTTAGATATGCACGACAGAAATAACAAGCAATTTCTATGGTGTTCAAGCATATGACCATTCAAATAACATAATGTTATGATTTAGAATCCAAAGTATCAATAAACTCTTGGATTAGATGTAGTGAGTTTCAAACCGGCCCGACGGTTCCAACCAGAACTGAACTGGCTGGATCCGGGACTAGTGGAATTGACAACCACCCAGTTCTGTTCTGATTCAACCTTTCTTAGAACTGGAACCACCTCGAGACCTTTCAACAGTTTCAAACTGTCACTTCCAAAAAAAATTGAAAATTTTCTCTAAAATTTAAAATTTTAAAATGTTTTTGTGAGTTTTGGGAGGTTTAGGACTCAAACCGGAACCAAGAATCATAATGAAACCAGTCATGTCTGTTGCATTAGAAGGTTTTTCATATCTGCTCAGATGAATTATTTAAATGGGTACTGCAGCCACTCTCATAGTTGCTCCATCGACACAGCCGGTTTGGAATGGGTCTGGTTCTTTGAACTGGATTGAACCAGGTCTAAAACCGGAACCAGCTTAACTGGACCTAGATTTGTATTATGGTTCAGTACAGTTACTCCTAGCCAACCAGAACTGGGACCGGTGGTTCAACCCAGACAGTTCATGATTCTTGGCAAATTGGAACTGCAGATTCAAATTTGCGAGCCCTAATTTACCCGAAACCAGGGATGTCTACAACAATAATTGGATATGTATCGGCTAAATCTACTACTAAGCACATGGGGCTCACTTTGCGGATGTCCAAGATTTATATTACCATTTCCATTACACAAAAATAATTTACTAGATGATATGTGAGATCACATGATCTAGCATGAGAACAGTTGTGATCCAAGTAGACATGTCCGGTTCAGAACCGGAACCAAACTGGCCTTGAAGCTGTTAGTAACCAGAACCGGACCTAGGTACTCTCAGTTGGGTTATGGGTCATAGTTATCATGAACCGACCTGAAACTAAAACCGACGGTTTTAAACCGCGCGTTGAAAAACAATACATCTATCTATCTATCTATCTATCTATCTATCTATATATATATATATATATATATATATATATATATATATATATATATATATATATATATATATATATATATATATATATATATATATATATATATGTTGAGTTTGGCAGATTTGAATCCCACAGGATGCCTGGTGTCCTTTTACCAAAAACTTTTTTATGGTTTCGGAGCAGTTCTGGTGTTCTGGAACCGGAACCGCTCTGAATCCAGAGGTTCCGAAACCAGAACTGCCCCTGGGGTGGTTCGGTTCCAGTTCTGGATTCGGGCATGTCTACATACAAGCCATCTCAATTCTAACATGCTGCGATGACATGAATGACACACACTTTAGTTCATATTATGATCGACCAGATTACTTGATCTATGGCCTGAAAGGCCAGTTGGTTTCTCTCAATTGTGTGGAATCTACCATGCTATGATATTATTCACATTAAAGTGCAATATTATATAAGGTCTGGCATTGCAAATAATTTGGCTACTCCCACTCTCATGTGCAATGTAATTCTCCTCATGTGCTCCACTGCCAAGTTAACTAGAGAACACCATTCTTCAATGCGATCACCACACACACATATATAGAGAGATTCATCACAGAATGCTCCCGAAGCATCTACTCCCTTATTAATGATTGCTTAATCTTTCATTTTCTCTAATTTCACTAGCTAGAATACACATGAGATCATATTATATAACTGATTTTCAATTACATTGAATCAGCTGGGTACACCTCCATGGAATGAGATGCACTATGGAGAAGGGAATATCACTTCCAAATTCGTCTCATAAACTATGGGTTTCTTATCATTGTAAGAAACAACAAAGAAAAAATTCAACACATAGGGAGTCGAGCATGTGGCATGTGAAGGGAATGGATGATTGCAAACCAAAATCTTTCAGAGTTTAGCATCAAGCAGAAGGAAATCTCATTAGCATGTGGCATGTGAAGCATTGACTTGGAGGACTTTTGTGTGTGTGTGTGCGGGCGCTTTTGCGTGAGAGAGAGAGGCCATGTTATCTCTTCTTGTTGCACATTAGTAATCCATGACTCTTTGGAGACAAAGAGCATGCCATGTGGGCATTAAATTTGTGGGGGCTAGAACAGGAGAGAGAGAGATTAGTGTTTTCCGACTTCATTTAACGTAATATGCTGTGACTCATAATGAACTCTTCACTATTATTCTTCTGTTGGACGGGAACTGCTACGAGTAGACATTCCCATTTCGTTAGTGACTTGAAACATTAAGTTATCTTCCACTTCGGGCTCCCTACTGCTCACAATATTTTGTTCTTTTCCATTATTTTCCATTAAGCAGAATTATAATGGCGAACAAGATTATTTAATACGAAAATCGTCGATGTTGATCATTGTTACATCATGGAAGATTGTTGATATATATAAAATATACATTTTTTTTTTGTGTGTGTGCATGTGTGTGAGAGAGAGAGTAGTAAAATGTATTTATGAAGGATTAGCACGTGATTTAGCGCATCAATCATCGGATTCTGATGTGCATGTACAAGTTAAAATTAAACCGCCATGAACATCTCAAATTCTCTCTGTCTGTCTGTCTCTCTCTCTCTCTCACACACACACACACACACACACTACACAGCAAGTGAAAAGAAGGCCTAGCAAACTCCTGGGGCCATGGCACATGCAGACCTGCCTGGTACATGCATATGAACCTGATTAATGGAACTCAGGTCCCTGATCTGTTCAAAGAAAGCAGCCCATCTAAGACCACACAGCGTCATAAATTCAGGACGACTGGTTCAGCTAAATCCTCACACTGACTCAGATCTGTTTAGTGGGGCACTAATAGGGCGAGCCATGGTCGTTAGGAGTTGCCCTTTAAAACAAACAAAAGGCCACCTCCAATCATTTCACCTACCAACCACTTACAGAGATAATACACCGATACCAATTTGCATTTCCTTGTTGATACTAGTGAATAATGAGCAAAATGTAATGGCTTCCAGCCAGAAGGTATGCAGTCCCCCTTCTTTATGTATGATGGCAATGCGGAGAATACTTACGAAGATCATAATTTTGATCAAGTCGAATACTTGAAAAGCAGCATAGGCCCTAAGAGCAAGGACCTTATCCTCGAGCTTTTCACTGGGTTGTTCAAAATACTTAAAATGTGGTTCCTTAAGTTCTCAATCGGAAGGAACATTAGTCTTGGTAACATAGTTTTCCAGAAGTATTACTGTAAGTTATGCCTTTGTGGAGCCATGTTTCTGTTCTCAACAATGCATCTCCATCTTACATAAGTTTGGGCAACTGAAAGCCAGTCGACCACGAGTCAGTGCAGCAACAATATCCTGGTGTGCTGAGCGATCCCATTAAGGTGACAAAACTTCCTGCTTTTTGACAATTTTGTCTAACAGCAATCAGAGAAGGCATCCAAGACTCCATCAAAGGGCATATATGCTTCACCTGTGACTTTGCTTTGGACTGTAAAAAGTTGATAATGCAAACGAACTTCCAACTGTTGGGTGGCGCAATATCCTGGTGTGCTGAGCGATCCCATTAAGGTGATAAAACTTCCTGCTTTTTGACAATTTTGTCTAACAGCAATCAAAGAAGGCATCCAAGACTCCATCAAAGGGCATATATGCTTCACCTGTGACTTTGCTTTGGACTGTAAAAAGTTGATAATGCAAACGAACTTCCAACTGTTGGGTGGCGCAAGGCGACTGTGAGAAACAGATTCACCTCTGCTCGTCAACTTCAGCAGCTCTTTGAAGAATTTAATCCTGTAAACTCCAAAAAATCCAACTCCTCGCTCAACGAGCGTGGAAAAGGTTCACGGGAAAGAATGATCTTCCCTTTGCATGAATCGGGCTAATTAACTGTCTCAAGTATATAATGTAAAATCGGATGAGGTTTGATGAACTGGTTTATTCGCTGTAGCAGCTAAGATAAAACCAGGACATTAATAAAAAAATTAGTTTTTTTTTCACTGTAAATATAAGGTATCTCAAATAAACAGAAGAACAGAGAAGCAGGTTAAACAGTATTAGATGGCAAGTTGGCTTGACTGTGAACGTCCTCTGCTTGGGTAGTAGATTGATCTTCAGTAAGTAGACGAGTTAGGAACGGTGGAGGAGCACGTCAGTAAGAGAGGATCGAAAAGTTGAAAGCTTTCTGGGCAAGAGTGTGACAGATCGTATTTGCCTGTCTATTAGTCCAACGAAAAGAGAGACCCTGAATCTGAGAATTGACGGAGATGCAATCTTCAGTGAGCCTTCCAAACCCCGACTAGTTTGGAGAGGTGAAGACCATTGGACGAATGGCATCCTGGTTATCCATTTCTATATCCAGCTGGTGAAGATTAACTGTTTTGATCCAGGTAAGAGTTACTTGAAATCCAACAGCTTCAACAAAGGAAGGACCTTGGCGACCCCTTAGGAAGCCCTCCTACAGTTGGAAAAGGCTTGAATGATAAGCAAGCAAGTAAATAAGTCAGATAAGTTATTGTTGGAATTCTTATGCCTGTCCCAACAAATTATTCTCAGAAGCCTTAAGACTCGCCTAGATTTTAAAATCAAGAAGAAGAAAAGAAAGTCAATCCTGAACATGTCATATTTCATGGTTAAATATTGCATTGAGAATATTACAGTAAAGATGAATTCTCAAGGTTTACCAACAATCACTACTATGGGTCACATACACAAACACACTAGATAAGCAGATGAAGCATCATTGTATCAAAACCAAACTGTGAATGGATCATTACCTCATCAAAAGCTCATTCAATGTTACTTTTTTATGAAGTTTTTATCCCAACTATTCATATTTTGTTCTTGCTTCTAGTTTCTCCTAATAAAACGCAAACCCCAACTTAGTTTTATGGTGAGCATTACTTCACATTGCTAAATTCTACAGTGATATCCCAAGTGATATACATTTACAACGACTATAAGAAGCTAATTGGGAATAAAAGAACAAGAAACTACTAAGATATGAGCATTCAGAGCCCTGATTAAATGACTTAATCAGCCCATAATTCAGAGAGACCAACAAAGAAGATTGCAACCAAACTACGGAGGATCAATCTCCATAGAAGCAATCGACCATGAAACCCATTCTGCTGTGCAAGGAGGACGTGTAAGCGATATTGAAAGGCTACATGGACGCTGCATACAACAGTGCTGGATGATCACTAAATTCTACCAGATGCACGACCAATATCAAGAGCAATTATCTCATTCATGCACGCAAGCAACACATATCCTTCAGCACCGTTACAATGATGTAGAGTAACAAAGTACAAACAACTCGGAGTCCAACACATATGAACGCTGATTCCTTTTCTACACAATCACTTCTTAGCTCATTCACAATGTCACAGTGACCAGTCAATTTTTGCATGGGAAGGAACTTTGAAGCCACTAGTTTGACCTTGAAAAGGAAACACAAGCTTGACCTTGAAAGGGAAAAGTGCAACTTAAATTACTACGAGATGGGTGCTATTAAACTAAGGCATATACCCCAAAAAAATTCTTATCTTCAATTTTTTATGCTCTAAACCAAATGTAAGCTCAAGAGGGTACTCCCTAAAATCAGATAAAAACTAGAAAACTTAAATGTCAATATAAATTAGATGACTGATGCTGACCTCCATTGCTTCCGTTGATAAACATCTCTCCATCTTCAATATGGATTCCACTAGATGCAAATATCAAAAAGAGTGCATACCATTGGATTTGGAATGCAATCAGCCATTCGACCATCTCTCATTAATTCTTGAAGTGCAACTTCTGCTGCCGACTGTTCTGCAGCTTTACGATTAAAAAAACCAGGAAGGGAATCATATCTTACACCATTTACTATAACACTGGACCTGAACACCGGTTCGTGAGAGAGCCCTTCTTTAACTGTTTCATAGACAGGAGTTGTTATGCCTGCTTTCTGTGCATATTCCTGCAATCTGCTTCTGAATATATAGCAATTTGATACACCTGAAATTTCAGAGCAGACCAGAAATAGTTCAAACGTAGAAGTTGACATCTCACTGGAGTTACATAAAATGCCAAGCTATCCAACAAGCTACTTAAACATCACCAATACAAAACCAAGACTTTTCCTAAACTAAACGGGCTCAAATACACATTTTTAGTTGCGTTCTGATCTCTCTTGGCTCATAGCAGCATTTAAATGGAAAAGAGGAATATAAGTTTTAAATTGGTTTGCACAACATAAGCACAGAAGCAACATATCGATACCCACACAAAGACTACATAACAAAGATGATGTGCATATAGCTCAACTTTAAAAATCCAAATTTTGAATTCCAAAAAAGAAAAATCAAAGTACAAATCAGCATATCAATATCCCATTTGTCCGGATCAGTAGACCCATTCACAGGCCTTCCTAATCATACCAGGAAATCTGAACTGAGCATAAGCAGGTAATTGTTTCCCTGCCCTTAATGAGATGGGTAAAATCGAATGCTTAACGCACACAGACACAGGCACAAAATCGAAACTGGAAAAGAAGTCCCACAAGAATTTCACTAAAAGTAGAACTACAATTGTTGCCACCAAACAAATTCAAAAGCATAATTACCTGGTTAAATACAGAATTGAAGAACAATGCCAGAAAAACCGAGCCGTAACGACACCTAAAATACTGGAGAAATAATAGTCCAAAAACGAACTTTCAACCACAACCAACGCAGGACTACGCTCCCCCAAACCCCTAACCTATCAGAAAAACAACTAAACACGACTCCCGCTCACACAGAACTCTCAAAACTAACGCATACAGTGAATACCAAAAAAGAAATATTAAAAGAGGAAAGAATGAGCGAGGAGAAAGTAAAAAACAAGAAGGATGGTACTTCCGGAAAAGAAAGCCGAGAAGAATAAAGGAAGAGAAATTGGATGAACCTGAGCTATCATTCCTTCCCTGCATCTACGCCTCTCTCTTGCGGCTTGTGGGTTTGCCTCTATGAGGAAGGACGGAAATCCAGTGAAAATAAGCAACCAGGAGAGAGAGAGAGAGAGAGAGAGAGAGAGGAAGAAATTTTCCATAAATTGCAACCAGAGCGTTAGCTCCCCGCTAGGGCTCTCTGGCACCTACCTGCAGGTAGCGAGTTCGATTCCGGGGGTGGCATGCGTGTAAACCGCCCCATCTGAAATTTTAAAAGCACCAACAGGCCTATTATAACTTTTGTCAGCTAATAGAAATTCTTAATTCTTAATGCCTTCAGATTGAAAAAAGAAATAAAGTTAGGGTAACAGCGTTATATCGATCCTTTCTTTTCTGTCTTTCTCCACCTTTTTCTCTGGGTGTTCTACTGTTCCGCTGCACTCCTCTCTCATCTTTTCTTCTCCGCAGGGCAGTAGGTCGGTTTCGTGATTCAGCTTCCACTTCCGAAATCCACCGGTTGAGGTAATTTGCCAAACTCAGTAAAGATAAAATCTTGTCTTGATGACACACGAATGTTAAGTTCTGTTTCTGGTTAAAGATATAAGTGCTGCCCTTTAGTGTCCTTCGAATTTGCCTTGATTTGAATTTTATTTTATCTTGGGTGAGTGAGAATCGGTTTTGCAACGATAGGGCAGGACTAGACTTGGTCTGATTCAATCGCCTTTGAAAGTTGCTTCTGCGGGCCCAACAAAGCGCTACACTATTTACTAACTCTTCTACTGCTGCTCCCACAAATAAATGTTCCTTCAACCCTTCCAATATGTTATGGTTGTTATCTTACACATCTTGTTTATTTGCAGAAATCCGACTTGCATTAAAAAAAAGGAGATGTACTGTAAACCTACGTATAATTATGCCAGAGCATGTGTGTTATGGAGTCAATTGTCTGTTACAGTAGTAATGCTAGCATTCAAGGTTACACTATAGCTTTCAAGTTGCAAACTTTATGGTAATTGAAAATCAGTAGTAGTTGAAGTCAAATATGTCCTTAAAAGGATGACACCATCAGCAATCATGAATCCATAACATTTTCGTGGAGTGGGGCAAAGTGGTTTATGTATAATGAGATAATATAAGCCTATTCGTTTAGGTTTCATGAGTTCACCACTCTTACCATTAAGCCATCTATCGGTTAGGCTAAAAGGCATTTCCGAGCTATGGAGGGAGCAACAAAAAACTCGAAATCATAATGTGGTGTATTACTTTCCATGCTTCACAATGAAACGAGGGTTGTGTTACAATCGTTTTACTCTAAAGAACAAAAGAAATTCTAAAGTTCTTGTGATTATATATATATATATATATATATATATATATATATATATATATATATATATATATATATATATATATATATATATATATATATATATATATATAGATAGATAGATAGATAGATAGAAAACAAAAAAATCTACTGTGTTCATCTTAAAAGATTTTCTAGGTCGGCCACTGGTTGAGGGAGAAGTGAGAACCATTATATGGTTGCATGAGGAATCTTGTTACAAGAGTATAAAGAAGACATTTTGTGCTTGAGAGCCATGGGATACTTTATCGTTGCACAACAAGTCAAATTAAACTTTGATAAAAGTTCTGTACTGCCACATATTTGATTCCTTTTAGTGTACGTAAAACCAAATATTGGACTCTGGAGTCATTTGTGTGCAGCAAAACATGAAAAAGGTCCGACATTCTATAGCAGGTTGCTGTATATCAAAAAATCAAAACCCTTTGCAGTCCAGTGTTTTTGCTAGTTAGGTTGAACAACAGACAAGCAAGTCAGTATATACCCAGGCTCCCTGTTTATTTTAAATGTTTTAGGTTACTTATGATCTTAAGTTCCAGTTTCAATAGATTATTTTTCTTTGTATCCTCATTTTTATGTTATAATACTTTGTTTAGGTTGTCAGCTTGGTATGCTTTGTTGACATATAATTTCTTGTTCAGACTGATTCAAATTTATGAATGTGCTGAATATATATTTTTTGGTATTCTCTTTTCGATGAATCATAGAAAATTCATTGCATAACACCAAGAGGGTGCAAGAAGTATATCACACGTTGATAGGCTACAAGAATTGACAAACTGTACCATATCCACAATGTTCCCACAATGATTGCCGTTATACAAAAAAGGAAAATGGCTAAACCACTTTGCAAGAGGATCAATTGAAATTTTCTCACCTCCTCAAAGACTCTTGCATTCCTTTTCCTCTAAAACTGACCAAAAAATTGCAAAGGGTACTCAGAGCACTAACAGAATTCCTCTTGCAATACTTACAAAAGTACCGCCATGCCAAAAGTTCATGTATATGTCTACTAACCATCCCTGCAACCTGAGCATCAAGGAGGCTGCTCCTCAAAGCTGACTAAGCCATGCACGATACAAAAATAAGTGATCCACCAATCCTAGCGCTCTTATTCCTACTCACAAATGCCACGCTCCTCTACTGAACACCCCGAATTTCATAAAAAATTCCAAAGCATGATTATGGTTTCTTATCGCATCTCTCTCCTCCCATACTGGTTGTTTACATTTTTTATTATCTTTTAAAATCTTCTTTATATGTTGGTTCACTGCTAGTTCCTCTATATCCTCACTAAAAAAAATTAGTATCAAGAGTTAAGATGGATGATAAAATGAAGGAAAATCGTTGAAGATGGTTAAGAAAGTTTGAGAAACTAAATGATGATTATGTTAAAAGAGGAAGAGAAGGCCATAAAAGTGTTTGAAATAAATAAAGAATACTCTAGCCGCTCTTGAGTTAAGTCATTAATTGTTAACATGGCACAGTGACGAACCAACAACAACAACATCTAAGCCTTTTCCCATATTAGATGGGGTTGGCTACATGGATTCTTTGTTTCCACATAGCCCTATCATGTGCCATGTTAGCAGTTAACTCAACATAAGCTAGATCATTCTTTATTGTTTCTTTCCAACACTTTTGTGATTGTTCTCTACCTCTTTTAATATTTTCAAAATCTAGTTTTCCATACCTTCTTAGAGGTGCTTCTTTTGGTCTTCTTTTTATATGTCCAAACCATCTTAAACGATATTCTCTCATTTTATGCTCTATTAGTGTCACTCCCGATTTGTTTCAAATAACCTCGTTATGTATACGGTCTTTCCTTCTATGACTACTCATCCATCTTAACATCTTCATTTCTGCCACAGACATCTTTTGTGCATGTTGATAATTAATTACCTAACACTCATAAGTCATAACCATAAAACATGGCAAGTCTAATTGTTGCTCTATAATATTTACCTTTTAACTTTAATGGTATCTTCTTGTCACAAAGAATATTTGATGCTCCTCTCCATTTTAACCAACCTTCATTAATTCTGTGTAACATCTCCGTCAATTCTTCCGTCACTCATAAAAATTGACCCTAGGTATTTAAAACTTTCCTTTCGAGGGATGCAATGTGTGCCAATTTTAACTTTTATGTCCTTTGAAGTAACCAAATGATCAAACATATGTTCTATATATTTTGTCTTTGTTCTACTAAGTCAAAAGCCTTTACTTTCTAACGTTTCTCTCCATAGTTCCAATTTTCTATTAACTTTTTCCTTAGATTCCTCCACTAACACAATGTCATCTGCAAATAACATACACCAAGGTACTTCATCTTGAATATATTTTGTTAACTCATCAATCACCATTATACATAAGTATGGACTTAAAGTTGATCATTGGTGTAACCCAATATTAACTTCAAAAAAGTTTTTCATTACTTTATGAATCCTCACACATGTTTTTGCACCATCGTACATGTCTCTTATAAGGTTTATGTATGTTAATGGGATATCTCTTTTTTCCAAAGTTCTCCAAAGAACATCCCTTGGTACCCTATCGTAAGTTTTTTCTAGATCAATAAATAACACGTGAAAGTTTTTCTTTTTGCTTTAAAATATTTCATAAGATGTCTCAAAAGGTGAATCTTTTCAATAGTAGATCTATGTGGCATGAATCCAAATTGATTCTTTGTTGTACTTAATACTTATCTTAACTTATGTTCGATAATCCAAATTGGTTCTTTGTTGTACTCAATACTTGTTTTAACCTACGTTCGATAATTCTTTCCCATAATTTCATAGTATGACTCATTAACTTAATACCTCGATAATTCACACAATTATGAATGTCTCCCTTGTTATTCTATATGGGTATAAGTGTACTCTCTCTCTATTCCTCGGACATCTTTTGGTTTCTCCATATTTTATTAAATAGTCTTGTGAGCCAAGTGATTCCTGTATTGTCTGGTCCAACAAATTTATCACCTTTCATATGTTTAAGAGCATGATTAACTTCATTCTTTTGAATACGTCGGTAGAAATTATGGTTTATATACTTTTCTGATTTAGCAGTTAATACTAACATCTTTATTTTCATTAAAAAACTTAGAAAAATAATTTTTCCATTTATTTTTATATCGTCATTTGCCACTAGCCCACTAGAATTTTCTCATCCTCGTCTTTGATGCATCTAACAAAATTAAGATCCTTAGTTTTCTTATCTTTAGTCCTAGCTATCCTGAAAATATCTCTCACTCTCTTTTGATTTGAGCTTTTTATATAAATCCTCTCAAATTTTAACTTTTGCTTCATTGACGGCCTTTTTCGCTTATTTCTTTGCTTTTTTATAAGCCTCTAAAGTTTGACTAGTCTTCTTAGCATAATGTAATTTGTAACATGCCCTCTTTGACTTGATTTTATCTTGTATCACCTCACTCCACCACCAAACTTCTTTTTGTACCGGTGCACCTCTCTTAGATTCACCTAACACATCTTTTGTCACTTTCCTAATATGTATAGCCATTATTGTTCCACATATCACAAGATGTACTAATATAATTTCAAGCATCTCTTTGAAAGACTTTATGTTTAAATATACCTTCTTTCTCGCTTTTGAGGTTTCACCATTTAGTCTGAATAGCTTGTGCACTCTTTTCTTCTTTGTCCAGTAAATCCATAACCAAAAGTCGATGTTGGGTGGTTAAGCTTTCTCCTGGAATTACCTTGCAATCTTTAGAACATGATCTATCTTTTTTCCTACAAACAAAATAGTCAATTTGTGTTTGTGATAAGCCATTCTTATAAGTAATTAAATGTTCATCTCTTTTTTTGAAGATTGTATTGATTATAAAGAGATCAAATGTCATAGCAAAATTTAAAATCTCCCTATCTTCCTCTTTTATATCCTAAAACCAAAGTTTTCATGAATACCTTGATATCCTAATGTCTCTTTACCGACATGTCCATTTAAGTCTCCTCGTAAACAAATCATCTCTCTTTGTGGAATTCTTTGAATCACCTTATCTAACTTTTCTCCAAAAGCCGTCTTTATACTATCTTCTAGTTCGACTTGGGGTGCGTAAGCACAAACTATATTCAAAACCTCTGCTTTTATCACTAATTTCAACGTCATGATTGAGTCACCATAGTGTTGTATGTCTACTACACTATCCTTTAAATTTTTATTTATGATAATACTAACTTCGTTTTGAGAGTAGCATAATTTAAAACGTGTATCTTCAATCTCCTTTATTTTTTCTCCAACCCACTTTGTCTCTCCTAAATATAGGATATGAATCTTTCTCTGAATCATAGTATCTACAACCTCCATTAGCTTATTGGACAATGTTCCGATATCTCAAGAATCAATATGAATCTTATTATCTAGGACTAGCTTCCTTACCCTCGCATCTGTCCATGCTGAAAATGCGAAGACCCTCTTTACAATTTGTTCACTACATTCGGGCGAAAATGTGGAGGCCCTTGCATACTTTTCATTGCATTCGGGTTGTGCAGTGCGTCGCTAAGAGGGAAAGCCCCAACGCAATGACCATAATTTGTATAATATATGATATAAAAATCCAACAAAGTTTTATGCTTGCTATCGGAGGCCTAACGTAACCCTCCTCCTTTATCTGGGCTTGAGACCGGTCATGCAAGGGTGATCCCTTACATGAGCGGAGTTGACACAGTAACGAACCATATGAAAATAAAGACTCCATGTAGCCAACACCATCTAGTATGAAAAAAGGCTTATTTGTTATAGTTAAGTTGTTGTCTAGCTGCTATTATGTATAGCTGCTATTATGTGATCATTACTCATTTATGATAGGGTGAGATAATCACTTATTTAAGTAAAGTTGAGTAGCTAACCTTGCTGGTTTCTGTTTTATTTACCTGCTTTTTCCAATCTACATTGAATAGTTTTTTAATTTCATTGCTGCACATTTGCAGGATAGTTCACTCTAATGGCACCAGAGTGTCGCAAGAAGAAGTCAGAGAATGCGAGCTTTGTGGCTGATCTGAGGGACCATTTTGATGAATTTATCCATGCTTCAATGGATGAGCATAAAGAATGTTTTAAGAAGACTATGCAAAAGGTTCACGAGTATCAAACAAGGTTATTTTGAGTTGTAGTTTGGCGTTTTTGTTGACCAACAATTGTTAACAAAGCTCCCTCTTCCTGTTTTCAGTTGTTTAGAATGTCGAAAGCTGTAGAGGAGAATACTTCTAACCACAATGGAGTTGAGAGTGTATTGCCTCTTCAAACAACAGTCTTCAAGTAAAGAGGTCTAACCCCCTCTTTCTCTGTAAGAGTAATGCTACGAATATGCCAATGTTTAGAACCAAGAGCTCTTAGTTATAACCAGATCATGGAGATCTTGTTTTAGACTCCCGCAGAAGTATAGAATTTTGACTTGCTGGAATTGCTGCTTGTTTGTTATTTAGTTCATATTAGAGCGACATGTTTTTCTTATGAAATATCTTGCTGTTGCTGCTGCTGTGCTTGTGTGTGTGTCTATGTGCATGTGCATCTGTTGTGTCTTTGTGCGTGTGTTTGGGTGGATGCCATGATTTGGACATTGCTGATGTCTTGGATTTGTGAGAAAACTCGATCTTGAAAGTTAATAGTGGGTTTTGGTTATGGGCCCTCACACCTGTGATTTAGAATCCTGTAATTCTGTATCACAATCTCTCTTTGTTTATGTGGAATAACCGTTCTAAAACTTGAACTCTTAGACTCGGATGAACAATCACAGGCTATAATTTCCTTCTTGTGACTAAAATTCCGGTAAAAAGATTTATTTCCAATATCACAGGCTATATATCTTAACCTTTTTACTTAAACGAGCAACTCGAATTTGTATCCTTTAGCTTAGAGTTCATTCAAGCTCGGCTATTCTGATCAGTTGAGTAATGTGGAGCTCCACCAGACTCGGCTTGGTTCCTTTGGTTTGTTTACAATTCCTACCAATGGGTGCTAGCTATGGAATTGGCCATAAAACCTTCCGAGTTTGAAGACCATCACGAGGGAGGTACCTAAAGTGGCCATCCTTGCCAGCAAAGGCTGCTTGGATGAGGGGCTGATGTGTGTTTTCGACTACTGGGCTCCCCAGTTTGGTTAGTTCATCTTCATGGAGATTGAGGTGAATGCTGAAGGACATGCTGTTGGGTAGCTAGATCACTCGAGATCAGTGACTATGGATCAGAAGCTAATAACTCAGTTGTTGAAGTGTAAGGCACTTCCAGTGTGTTATCCAAGCATCCCATTGCATTATTCTCATAACACTGTTTTCCAACATCTTCTGGGAAAATTGTATTGAATTGTTTGCAGAACACCACAAAGTGTCGTGCAAACGACATTCACCTCTGATTTCTGGTTCCTTGTATCTGATATAAGATTAATTCGGTCTTGTTCTTCTTCCTCGTCCTGGTTCGTTTGACTTGCCAATTCTTCTAAGCCATCACCGGCCTAACTCTCATAGTGGTGGCACTCTTCGTGTCCCACCTCCTAGGGTAGCACCGAGACAGTATACATGTACACCTCCCTGACGGTAGATGCTTTTAGGGGGCTCTATCCTCGGGAGGGGCAGGGGGGAGGTCCTGGTCCAGCACGTATGACTTCACTTGTTCTACGCCATATCTCTGAGTCGCTTTATCCTTGTTTTGGGCCTTGGCCCTGTAAACGATCATCATCTGCAAGTACGCAATTCATCAGTCTCAATTGGGAATCTGCAAGAGAAGCTAAGGAAGCCCAGGAATCAGGAAATCCTTTTAAAAGAGACAAAAATTAATGTTATATCTGATCTGGTTGATCAAAAAATGAGCGATCAATCAAATAAATTTGTAGTTCACTGAAAGGTTCCTTGATGTTAAAGGAAGAAGGTGATACAAAAGAACCATGAACGATCAAGGGATGGTAAAGCCGAGCGTGTGCTATCTATAGATAGGGTGCTACGGGTACCCTGTGTTAGCTTCACAACTGGTGACGGCAATACTGGCTTGGTCAATTGGGCTCCGACGCACACCAATCCGAATGAGGAAGGGATCACCCTGTTTGACTGGGTTCTGGTAAAACCCTGACATTCTTGACCCTGTATGGGGTGGCTACGAGTTAACAAGTACACAAAACATTCCCCCATGCAAACTATATAAATGTAACATATGTATATGGGCATATATTTATGTGTTTGATGTTGAATTTTGGAAATTTCAAACACCTAAACTTAAAATTTTGTAATTATTTCATAAATACAATCTTTCTTTGTGTGATCATCTTCATCTTTGTCATGAACATCTTTTGTACATATTGTTAGGTAAATTTCTTACCTCCAAAAGACAACTTTTATTTAAGAAGTCTTAAGGGAAGAAAGAAGCCATGCATGAATATTTTGAAAGTTTTGGCCACCAAATAAGCCCCTAATTGTGAATTTAAGACCGTTAGAGGTTCTATTTTGAAATTTAAGGGGCAGAATATCACTTTCTTGGGGAGACCCATTATTACCCTTCGCTCTCATACTTTTGGTTCGAAAATTATTTTAGAATAAAAAATGGTAACTAATTTCCTTTTTTCAAAAATAAATGCTAAAGATAAAGCAATAAATATTTAAATTTGGAAACATTTATCATAAAATATCATACAGAATAATTGTATGGTATAGTGTGACACACACTGATAAATACGTAAAATAATACACGTATATAATATTATATAATATGATACAGTACAATAATTTACAGAGTCTACGAACCCCAGATCACCAATGAAAAATGCCCCATTCTTATAGCGACACAGTTGTGAGCTTTCTTAATTTTGTCATGGCTTCTCGGCCTTATATGTATAAGAGAAAGAAGGGTAGTGCTAAATGCATAATGTTCTTCGATACATAAAAATGTATAAATATTTCCATAGTTCGATCTTTAACATCAAAAATGAAAATTTGAATTAAAAGTACCATTTTACTTTGTATTTAATACATTACATATAAAATAATTAAAAACTCCACCATTGATCTCAAAGATCAATAATGGAGATGTTTAAACATTTTTTTTCTCTTAAAGGCATTATATAGAGAGAGACTATCCATTCATTTGCTTTTGAGTTGTATAAGTGTAATAATAATATCTTTTCTACTTTTTTCAACCCTTTTAAAAAATTTAAATGACACTCATGTCACTCAAAAACAATGAATAAACGTACTAAGAGTGAGTTGGATCCAGTTTTCTTATATATATATATTATAAGAGTGGATCTTGCCCCACCTCTCACACCTATCCACCCATACCCATCATTGCTTTTGGGTGGCATAAGAATAATAATAATAATAATTTTTTTCTCAATCCTCTTAAAAATTTTAAATTATACTCATGTCACCTAAAAACAATGAGTAGCAAAGCAATGAGTGAGTAGGTGTTAGTGTGGGCAGTATTATATATATGTGTGTGTGTGTGTGTGTGTGTGTAATAATCTCATATCAATAAGCAGTACACTTAATCCACTTCTTCCCCATAGGAGTGAAAGGGGGAAGGTAAAAGCTACTGAAAAAAATGCCCAAGCGAGATTTACTATATCCATGTCAATCACCCTACCTCTATGAACACATATAGACACAATTTGCACACACACACACACACACACGTCCGTGTACGTGGGTTTCACCATGAATGTTAACACTTACGAGGAAACATAGTGTAGGTAGGTAAGGCCTGCAAATTAAGGGGTTACGGGTCCACCCTCTTGAAGCAGGTGACCATCCTTATTAATGACCAACTAACAGCAAGGTATTAAATTCAAGCTACTTAATTAATCTTGCCCAACTGATAATCCTTATTATTGTAAGGCTTTCTTTGTGTCTTTCAACATAATGCACCGATAATGGTGTGGATCTTTCACTCATTAAAACCCAAAGAAGCCCCAGCTAGAGATGCAGATGGCTTGGATCAGATTGGAGTGCCTGATCGGATCCAAATATAGTCGACTTTCTTAAGGCCAACCACAAACCGAAACCCGAAGCGAGATTTATATAATCCAACACTGAGTGGGATTAGCTACGTAGATTTTCCTTTACGTCTTCGCTACATCTTACGCCCATACCCAATAATTTCTCTCCCATTGATAGGTCAATTAATTACCATAAACCACACTATATTCTACATCATCTGGACACTTCGTATCCTTGTATCTCGCGTCAATCACCATGACAGACCCCTCTTCATACATTTTACATGCGAGTTTGATCGCACAATCATGCAACTAAATGCAGGAAGACCAAATTCACAAGAAACAGTTCAAGTTTCTACGAGCCAATGCATGGGTTACGTGCCCGCGGCAATAAGTGGCTAAACTATTCATGAGCGAGGCGAGCTGGCTGCATCACCTGAAAATCCAATCAACAAATATATAATCAATATTTTTGTAAAATTATTTGTATTGCCTCACTTGAATTTCATCCAAATGAAGGTCCCCTCACCTTAGATAATTCCCTAGGTGCACGGTTGCTGCCATCGTTTTCTATCAAATTCTGCACGTTTGAATCTATTTGTATGGTTCGATTTGAAACATCTCGAGACACTGTCTTATAATAAGTGTCTAACCTGAACCCGGCCCTACATATTTATGAGCAATGCAAGGCCTGTCCTTCCATACCTGGAACAAAGCCTTGGCTGTGTCCAACCGCATCAGTTTTAGGCAAGACACGATTAAAGCCTGACACGAAAAAGAATCGGATCATATTAAGGTTGACATATGTTTTACGTGAAGAGGAAATAGCACAACCTGAAACACGTTATCAGTAATAGTATTGTAACGCTTGGCACAAAAGAATGACCTGAAAAGTCATGTACTCATGTCTACCCAGAGTGACACAGAAAATCGGTTGATGTGTTCAGGTTGACCTGCTTTCAACATGGACCTGAAAGAACCTGACACAGACAGGATGTGGACACAAAATTGCCACCAGGTGCTCTTTAACTCAATTTGTGCTAATTTTTTCATATAATTTGTTAATAATTTTATTGTGTTTTGTGGGATTTAATGTAACTGAAGATGTTGAGATGGGTGAGTGGTCATACAAGAAAAGACCGTATACATAATGAAGTTATTAGAAACAAATTAGGAGTGGTACCAATAGAGGATAAAATGAGAGAACATCGTTTAAGATGGTTTGGACATATAGAAAGAAGATCAAAAGAAGAACCTATAAGAAGGTTAGAAAAACTAAATTTGGAAAGTATTAAAAGAGGTAGAGGACGACCACAAAAGTGTTGGAAAGAAACAATAAAGAATGGCTTATTGGGAGTTAGCTAATATGACACACGATAGGGATCTGTGGAAACAAAGAATCCATGTAGCCGACCCCGTCTAGTATGGGAAAAGGCTTAGTTGTTGTTGTTATTGTGGGATTTAATGTAACTATATAAGGTATTAGACAAATAGTTTGTGTATTGCAATAAAATGAGAGAGACATGCCTAAGGTCACACTCTGGACTGTTATCAATTTCCGGATTTCGTGCTTAAAAACATTGGAAAAATGACGATCATTTCCAACAGTTTGCCAAACCGTCAGAAATAAGAGTATGACGATAAGCTAGAGATTGATTCCAATAGTTGTTTTTCTATTTTCAAAGGTTAGATCCTCAAAATTGTTTTCCGATATATTTTGATGATTTGAACCATCAAATTGTTCCGTTCAAAAAATCAAATTTCTAACTGGTGTCAAAAGATATCTAGACTTGGTTAGTTGAAGATTTAGTGAGAAGAAAGACGTTAAAGGCCGGCATGGGAGAATGCCTTAAAAGTTTTTGAAGAAAATGATAAAACCTCAACCATAATTGCATGCTTAGCATCCACAAAGCATAGATTTGTACAAGATTAAACATGATGACTACTAAGAATTCATATAGTCGGCCCCATTTAGCGGGTATTTTTCATATCCGAAAGCACGAGATAGATCGACATCTCATTACACCAATTTTAAAATAATAGCAGTTTTTCTTCATACAGAGTGCACAAACACACCTATAAACTCACACTCTTAGCTCAAATTATTTGTTAAGTCTGGTGAAGCCACGAGCTCAACTCACGGTTATATCATTTAGCAGATGGGCCAGACATGCTGCTCTGCAAGATGAGCTTATCCAGGATTGATCCAGATCCAACCTGATTTTCTGTTCAAGGGTCCACTACGTCTTGAGGTCGTGTTTGGTCCAAGCCATCTACATGTACCCCCATACTGCATATGTACATTTGGTAAATATAATATATAATTTACATTATACGAACACATTTTGTGTCGACTCCATTTTGTGTTCAAGGGTCCATTGCAATCTGGTTCGTCTTCAGGTCGTTCTACATGTATCCCTTTCTTCATATCTATATATAATGTGTCTCTCTGTGTATGTTTATATCTAAACTTTCATTTGTTTAACTATTTTCATGTGATCATAAAAATAAGGTAGAAGGAACCGCCGCGATTGAGCAAAACGACGGAGCCCTCTTTTCTTCCAATGCAAGACTTTTAACAAGCGCTGTTATTGAACCGAGCAGCTCCTAGTTCGGCTTGGTTCAGTTTTTCGTTCTGCTCCTTAAAAGGAATGCAACGTGATTTTTCCGTCCGTGCAGTTCACTAAGTTCGCCTAAGGTGGCTTGTCTGTGGGGCTGACCTGGTCGCACATCCTCGGCGACGCCTTCTCTGCCTGCGACTTCATCAACACGTGGGGCCAGATGCTGGCCGGTAACTGCCCCGCCATACCGCCTCCCCACTTATCCAAGCCGGGAACCGCCGTTGTAAAACCGCTCAAGCTCTCCCTTCTCGCCGTGAAGCCGGTCTCAACAGTGGAGGGCAAATGGGAGATGGACGTCGGTACGGCGATGGAACACCTTTCGTTCTGCGTCAACGGGACCCAGCTGAAGCAACTACGATCGAGGATCGGAGGTCAGTTCTCGAACTTCGACGCGATCGCCGCCGTCGCTTGGAAGGCGACGGCGAAGGCCAGAGGGAACGGCTCCGTCGGACGGGCGATCATCATCAAGGAAGATCGGGAGAGCGAGGACCGTCCGATCTTGGGGAACGGGCGGCAGGCCGTGCGGGTCGTCGGTTTGGACGTTGCGGGAACCGAGCTGGAGGAGCTGTTTTGGGCCGTGGCGGAGGAGGGAGCCGATGGGAGGAGGTAGATCGAAGGGTGGATGGAGAGGGAAGGGTATCCGGAAGTGCAGGTGTACGGCGGGGATCTGACGTTGGTGGACATGGAGGGAGCCGCATGCCATGTGCTGATGGTGGGAGGGAGAGAGCCGGTATTTGTTGATTTGTTTGTGGGCGGAGTCGGAAAGGAAGGTGCCGTGATATTGCTGCCCGAGCACGAGCCCGAAGGTAGGGTGGTGAGTGTGTGCATGCCCGCGGACCAGATCGAATCGGTGGTGCGCACGATCAAGACCGAGTTGGGCGCATAGGCTGCTGCATCTATTCTCCTCTCTGCATAACTCAATGCATGCATGTGTGCATGCACGCGTGCAGCACGCAGCACAATCGTCGTGTATCGCTCCTTTTGTTTTGTTTTTATGTGTAATATGTGTTTGTATGCGTGCATACATGTATGTTGTGCATCGCTCGTTTGGGTTGGTTAATGAATGTGTCTCGTGTCGGGTTGGTGAATGTGTTCTGCAAACTACTCCACAAACACACCGGCACATCTAAAAATTCTTTTAGGAGAGGTGAATAGTCCACGGTATATTTCTTCCGGCATATCATGTCAATGACACGTGAATCGAGTCATCCTCAACGACAATATAAAGAGAGAGAAATATTGATATATTTCAAACAAATCTTAATAGTATCTTTGGTGACGGATGACTGCAATTGTATTTTTTGTAGTCATATTTTATTCACATGAGCAATTTTGTTTTTTAAAATTTAAATCTCAATCTTTGATGATTGAGATTTGTTTGAATTTGTTGACATCTAAATGTGTTAGTATATACCTCTTCTCTCTCTCTCTCTCTATATATATATATATATATATAACCTCCTTGCACATGCATGTAGGCTATATATGCTTTGAAATTTCCTTAGTTTAGGTTGGAGCAGACACCCCTCCTTACTACATAAACTATTTGCATGAAGTTGTCATTTGATATAGAATGGACTGTTTAAGGGGCTCCTATAACATTCTTGGACAAGGGCAAATTCTTTCAGTGGGGCACCTGACCTACAACAAACCAGAGGAAACCTACCAGCCTCTTGTTGTGGGTTCCCCAATTAAGAGTGAGGACCTAGACTGGCTTTATAATTACAAACTCATAGAGCCAAAGGTCTCTCATGTTTTACAATGAATTGAGACCTTACAGATAGAGCTACAGTAAATAGCAGAACCAAATTGGGCTGCCAAACCAACCGACCTGGCCCCGTTCATGGATCGTCTATTTAAGGCTCTTTCATTTGTAACTCGTATCATATGCTTGTTGAATTCATTCAATTGTAACTTGTCTCATATACTTGGTCAGCTCAAATCAGCTCATTTCACCTCAGCTACCTCATGAAGAAGTTGTGTCCTGCTTAGAACTTGCAAGCGAAATAAGCGGCCTCCCTTATCACAAACTCAAGGTCATGACATTCACCAACTCATTGAGCTTGCAGATGTTGCACTTGTTTTATTTTTATCCCTTTTTGTGTGTATCGACTTCAAAGTTTCTGCGCCCATAGACCACATTCAGAGGTTAGTTTTGCAATATAAACACTAGTTTTTCCGTTCTGCATTCCCTCTCAAGTACAGAACAATATATATTGCTCCATACTCAAACCTATACATACTTAAATCCACTCAAACATCACTACCATTTGACCTATACATACTTAAATCCACTCAAACATCACTACCATTTTATGACACCATTAAAAATTTAAATTTGAAAAATAAATCATACTTGTACTATGAAAAGTAAACTAGGACGATTGACTTTTTAAATTGATTTCATTGATTAAACGGTCGAAATGTTTGAATAGACTTGAGTCATGACCAGAATGAACATATACCCCTCTCTATATATATTGCATTCATATGCAATATTATATGTATTATTCTTAAGATCAAATATATGCTTGATTTAGCTTTATAGTTATGTAAAAAAACTGGAGAGATGCTGGTCCAAGAAATCAGTATGGGATCCAAGACGTCCAAAGGAATGAATGGAGGAAAATAAGAGCAAAGAACAATTTCTTACTTTAGTGTGGAGCATACTGATATAACATGGTACTCTGCTGGAACTCAGCTAGTTCATCTTCAAATATTAAATTACAGCACAACCTTCAGGAACTCTCCTTTGGCTTAATCAGTATACAAAACAATACTCAAATTTTTCTTACCCACCAGAGAGTGATCAGACTTCATATCCAGGATTTACGAGCTGCTGGATGTCACCATAGCTCTCCATCTCTTCTATGTCCTCCGAACTGCCTAAAAACAGAGGAAGCCTTTGATGCAGTTCTACGGGTTGAATCGATAAGATCCTAGTTTTGCCGTCGGAACCTTTTCCCCCAGCTTGTTCTACAAGAAAACTAAGTGGGTTTGCTTCATATACCAATCGAAGATGTTTCCTCGGGTTCATGGCAATCCCACCATAAATTAAAGTCCGATGAAGATCGGCGACGAGTGAACAGATATAACGTGCAGAATATTTCCTTGGGTGCTGACCTTTACCTTGTCTAATTTTGTCAATGTAAAGTCTTAAACCTTCAGGCCAGTCAAAATACCGTGCATCATTTACAGAGTAGATTTGTCCTGTGAAAAGGATAATTGCAGTTTAGCAAAACACGAATCATAAAAGTCGAAGAGATTTAACCAGAAAAATATGATGTCAGACAAAGCATAAGTGCATTATCTCGATCAATATACTAAACATATAAAGCTTTAATTATACAAAACATGAAGAGTATGTTTGATGCACAGAACGTCAATGGTATGTTTGACCCTGCAAATGCCGGGAACATCAGCGCGAGGTGCCTTAAAGTCTGACTTCAACATCCTCTTTTCTTCACACCTTATATTGCAAAGATAAACAAGACCAAATTCAGAAATGACTGCACGTAAACAGGATGTCATGCACATCTCTATAATAGCCTTTCCACAATTCCAAGAGAACATTGAAGAAGGGTCAGAACAATCAGATTCCATTGAAAGAAGCAATCTGGAGATGTAGAAACCATCAGAAAATTTTGACATATACACTCCATCTCATTGTTAAACATAGAATTAAGGCAGATTGATTAAAATGCGGAGATGACAAGAAGATACCATTCAAGTTAAGGTAAATATTATAGTACAACAACAATTCAACGTGTTATACTTTATGGTTTCAAGTGTTATGCTTTATGGTTTCAGGTGTTGTGTAGTTAATTATCAATTTGTATAAAAGATGTTGTGATGGTTACACAAGAAAAGCTCCTGTAAAAACAAATTGGGAGGGCCATCAATAGATGACAAAGTAAGAGAAAATCGTTTAAGATGGTTTGGAATGTAAAAAAATTATCAAAGAAAGCTCCAGTAACAAGAAATCATTTAAGATGGTTTGAACCGTAGAGAGATGATCAAGTTCTAATAAGAAGGTATGAGAAATTAGATTATGAAAATGTTAAAAGAGGAAGAGAAAGATCATAGAGTGTTTGGAAGAAAACAATATAGATTGATCTAGTTTATGTTGAGTTAAATGTTAGCATGAAACATGATCGAGTCCTATTAAAACAAAAAATCAATGTAACTGACCCCATCTAGATGAGAAAAGGCTTAGTTGTTATTTGTTGTTGTATACACCACATCTCATTAATGTCATGCAACATATATGGGCATGCATGGATACAAACTATGATAGCAGGAACTGTTTAACTGAGTCGATATCAGATCTAGGGCAGCTTGTTACAGTAATGAAACATTACCTCTGCATGGAATCTCAATGGATGGATGTGTGAGAACAAAGTCACCAGTCGAACGATCTAATGTAAATGCATGTGTTCCTGAACCAAAGCTAATGCAAAGTATTGTGGCCGATGAATACAGTACATAGCCTGCAGCAACAAGCTTTGCACCACTTTGCAATGAATTCAGCAGTGCTTTCTCCTCAACCGGGAAATAGTCCAATTCTTCGAGGCGGTTATATATTCCAAAGATTGTTCCAGTTGGAATAGATGCATCGATGTTTCGAGAACCGTCAAGAGGGTCAGTCACCACAACGAAAGGGCCATCATCAGATAACCAAATGGGAAGATCATCTTCCTCCGATGCCATGACTGCAACTTTACCCGAGCTCCGAAGAGAAGACAAGATTATATCATTCTGTCAACCAGGGAAACATACAACTATAAGGTCCTCCCTTGGAGCAGAGTGGAACAAGATTGAATGTAACCAAGAGAGAGTTTCATACTAATAATGATTTCTTTCAGTATGCCATAATAAGCGATAGGTACACCCTAAAAAGAAGTCCAGAGAATAAGATTACAATTTTGGTCAAGTTTTCTAAAATTTTATCGCATGTTCAGTAATAGAAGTCCACGTTTAAAAGCCAATGTACAAAATTAAATTGTGAAAAGAAATGTTTTTGCGGGATGCCAAGTAGAAAGGTCTAATTATATGAAACTGGAATATTGCAAGAACCTTCGTAGCGTGTAGAGCCTCTCTTTCAATCAACGCAAGCTTGTCTTGTTTTACCTGCTCACTTTGACAATACTTACAGTTACAGTTACAGTTCTCGCTCACTAGTACCACCGCAATTTTCAGTGAAGAACATTCAAGCCTACACATTTCCTGCCATTTCTTGTCTTGTTTAGAACTTTTCTCCCTGAAAACACACTTGTTTTGCCAGACTGCATTATAAGACATCGAGTTATACTTCAGATAACCAACCCAACCTTCCCTTTTTCTCCAGAATAGGGGTCCGCTATTCAAGGGATAATTCCGAACCAAGTACAAACAAAGCAAGGGCCTTAATCCCTAAGCTTTTCTATCGACCATTTAGAAAACTTCATAAGGTCGAGTTCCAGATGACAGATGGTTGCCTACAATGTCTTCAAAATATAATGAAATTCCAAAAAGGACCCAAATCTTGTTATAAATCAAGTTGAATCTTGATTAATTAGAGTTATTATTTAGTTATAGGTGTATACGTAGAGTCATAAATAAGTTTGAGTCATGTAAATTATAGTTGTCTGCAATACGGGTCCTAATGGATCAGATTTTGATCCACTAGGAACAGTAATCCATGAGTTACTTATTAGGGTTATTTTAGTCTTTCAAGTTAAATCAGCATATAAGTAGTTATTAGGGTTTGTTATTAGGTTAACGTGAAGAGGGTGGAGGTGGCAGGTGCTGGCCGATCCACACCATTGTAGTGCTCCATTGTGTAATGAGTTTTCTTGTTCAATTCAATGATTGATTCAAGCCCAAAATTCAACATGGTATCAGAGTCTAAATCCTCAAGAATCGACTAAAATCGAGAAGGGAACGTGAAATCAGTTTTTTGCACAGTGAAGACACTCTTAAGACGTGTTAAGGTGTGTTCGTTTTGTATTTTTTTTTTAGACTGAACATTGCGTGATTTGCAGACTGCATTGTGAGGAAAGGAAGCACTTATTTGGAGCGTTATCTTACACATATTTCAGCACCATATTAAATATTCGAAACCGTGTATGTTGATGGAATATCTATATTAAAAAAAGGAGGGGTTGTATTCATAATCTTTGAGTGTTTCAACTGATTGTTGTTGTCTTATCAATTGATGAAGTAAAGTGTTCATATCGGGCAAGCCATTTGATTCATTATCTTAATGTGTGTTTGTTATTTGAACACCTTGTTCAAATAGCAATTGGCAGATTGCAGTTGGCGGCAGACTTGGAATTTCTTGTAGGAATCGGCAATGTGCAGTTAGAGGCAGATTTGGAATTTGTTTAACAGATTTTTTTGTATTACACACCAAGTGTTTGTTGTTATGAGTGTGTGACAGAAAGTTGGATACTTCAAGTCTAGTATAAGAATGGAAAAAGCGAAGATGTTAGAGAGTAATGAACCTCCGTTAGACAAAAGTGAAGTCTTTCAAATCACAAATTTAAAATTAGATGGTAAGAATTACCTTCAATGGGCCACATCAATAGAACTGGCTATCATGACTAGGGGGCGATGGGATTATCTGACAGGTGATATATCTCGACCCCCAATTTAAGATCCTTCTTATTCTCGATGGTGCAGAGAAAATGCACTGTAAGTGCTTGGTTAATTCAATCTATAACTCCTTTCATTGGCAACACTTTTATGTTTTTAGAGACTGCTAGGGATATATGGTTGGCAGTTTAAGAAGCTATGGTCAAAGAAAAAATATAGCTAAGAAATATGATCTCATAGAGAAGATTCAAAAATGCAGATAAGGAGGACGGTCAGTCATTGAGTATTATGGAGAGCTTACAGATTTGTGGGAAGAACTGCAATTGTATTCTAAGACTAAGTGTCAGGCTTTTACTCTCAAAAGGAATGAGGAGTTTGAAGAGCGCAAAGTGTTTGACCTTCTATGGGGGATTTTCTCAGAGTATGAAGCAGTAAAGAATAACATCCTCAGCAGAGAAGAACTTCCATCGTTAAGCACGGTATACTCACTTCTCCTTAGAGAGGAAGACAAAAAAACTCTTGGAAAAAGAAACCAAACTCAATTCAAAGACTTCAGCATTTGTCAGGAAAAATACCTATGTTCTTCCTTTTGCTCGAGGAAGAGGAGTTTATTGTAGAGGCAGAGGTAGATCTGGATTGACATCCGAAGAAAAAAAAAAAGATCATCTGATCTCACTATGAAAAACCTCGACATTCCAAAGAAACATGCCGGGAATTAGTTGGAAAACCTATTTATTTTCAGAATCGAAACAATAGGGCATACTTCAACAGTGATCAGAATGAAAAATAAAAAGCTGAAGACAGTACTACCTCTCTAGCTAATATGAAGAAAGAAATTGAATTGTTAAAGGCACGTTTGACTGATCTGCAACATCCTTCTTCATCCTCTCACAGTGATTCACAAGCATCTATTGCCTATCCATTCTCAATCCTGACACAGGATAATATAAATTCTTCTTATCCAAGGATATGGGTTATTGATTCTAGTGCTATAGATCACATGGTCAGCCGAAGAGATTTCTTTAATAAATATGAATTGACATAGGGAAAAATCAATATTAGACTGGCAGATGGGTCTCTTACTCCAATAGTGAGAAAATGAAGTTGTTACATCATTTGGTACATTAAAAGATGTTTTACATGTTCCAACATATTAGTAAACCTATTATCTGTTTTTGCTATGACTCAGAATTTAAAATATCGTATAATCTTTGATTCCACTGGATATGCCTTTTAGGAACTGAAGACGGGAAATATTTTTGGTCAGAGTAATGTGAGGAGAGGTCTCTATGTGTGTGAGGACAATAAAGGAGCTGCTCTACAATCAACGATTATTATTGAGAGACAGAAGGAGGATATTGTTAGGAAAATGGGTCTGGGCCCCTCTGGCCCAGGCTGGGCCCTGGTCCCCAACGGCTACTATTATAACCGTTGGGGGCTGGCGACAGCCAGCCCCCCTCTCTTCTCTCTTTACTCTTTCACTCTCTCTCACTTTTCTTCACTCGTTCTTTCTCTATAAATACATTTGTAATCTCTTGTAAATTTAAGCCTTTTATGGCTAATGAATAACGATTATTTATTCAAGCTTGTGCTTTGTTTATTCTTCTTTTTGCATGCACTTATTGCTCTCGGCTATTCCCTTTTCTAAGTGCTTGTGATTGTTACTTTGTGGTATTGTCCACTCGTTGATCTTCCGCAACTATATTGAAGCATAGACTTCATTACATAGTATCAGAGCCATTTTTCGATCGTGGAAGTATTGTTCATTGCCTCAGGAAGCGTACCAATCATATTTTGTATTGTTTGTTGCCTCGAGAAGTGTGCCGATCATATTTTGTAAGTTTACCTCTTTAGTTTTTTTCTCCTTCAACTATGGATGATAAAGGGAGTTTCAATTTTCGTCTACCACCTTCGAACTATAAAACATGGGCCCAATCTATGGAAAACTATTTGTATTTCAAAAAATTATGGGGCTATGTAAGTGGTTCAAAGGTAGAACTCTCTATTAATGCCATACTCGAACAAAAAGAGGAATATAAAGGAGGCCATAGAACAATCCTATGGGTGCTCATGAATAATATAAACGAGCACACTAGGGATACTTTGGCCGATTTCACTAACGCTAAAGAAGCATGAGAATATTTAAAAAAATCCCATGTTCAAAACGATGTGGCTCATAGGATGGCATTAAGAGACAAATTGGTCTCACTTAAACAAGGAGATAAAGGAGTAAACGAATTTTTTGGGGAATTTTCCAATGTTTAGAATCAATTGTATGGTTACAAAAAGAAATGTACACAATGTCTTAGTGAGAGACAATGTGAAGACAATGAGGACTTTGTATATCAATTTCTAAGAAGTCTCCGGGAAGAATTTGAAGGGGTAAGATCATCACTTATTCATAGAAAATCATTTCCTACAAAAGAAGAGATTCTTACCGATCTTCAAATGGCGGAAACAAGAATGAATGAAGCAAGACTTCAAAAAGACACCGCATTGGCCGCATCAAAACCCGGAGCAAATATGAAGGCTTACCGACCTCCTCATTTCAAAAGTGAAGAAGGAAGAAAAGACATCATTTGCCATCATTGTAGAGAAGTCGGGCATATAAGGCCAAATTGCCCAAAATTGAAAAAGAAGGTGGCCGTAGTAGAAGAACATGCTTCGTCTTCTTCCCTTCTTGTACTTGAACAAAAATTAAAGCAACTTGAAGCCCAAATGAAGGAAAAAGCAACGGTTGGTGTGGCTTGCTCATCTTCAACAAAAGAAACTCAAGGTATGATTGGATTCTTGATTCGGGTGCTTCATTTCATATGACTTGTAATGAACATATCTTAAAATCATGTGTTCAAAAACCCTTATCATGTGTTTATACGGCGGATGGTACACAATTAAACGTTGATAAAATTGGTGACTTGCAAAACAAGAATTTTGAAGTTTCCAAAATTAGTGTTGTTCCAAAACTAAATTTAAACTTACTTTTCGTATCCCAAATTTCGGATCAAAATTGTGTTATAACCTTTTCATCCACCGGATGTATTGTACAGGACCGCCTCTCGAAGAAGGTGATTGGGCGTGGCCATAGAGAGGGTGAACTTTACATTATGGATTATTTGCATAGTATAGGATATGTTAATGTTTTGACAAATGATGCTCTTTTATGACACAAGATACTTGAACATCTTAATGCTCAAAAATTGTATCAATGTCCTCTTGGAATGAAATTTAAGGAATCTTTTTCTTGCAAAGATTGTGTTCTTAGTAAAATGCAACATCTCTCATTTCCAAACAAAACACATGTTACAACAATTCAAAATAATTCATTCGGATGTATGGGGTCCGGCACCTGTTTTGTCTAAAGGAGGCATTTCCTATTATGTTATTTTTGTAGATGATTTTACTAGGTATACATGGGTATATCTTTTAAAAGCAAAATTCGATGTCTTTCAAAATTTTGTTATTTTTCATAATCTTGTAAAGAATCAATTTGACTCAGAAATCAAAATTTTTAGATCGGATTCAGGAGGAGAGTTTATGTCAAAGGATTTTGAAAACACCTCAATAAGTTTGGGATTATACATCAAACTTCTTGTTCTAAGACTCCTTAACAAAATGGTGTTTCCGAACGAAAGCATAGACATATCTTGGAAACCACAAGAACTTTGCTTTTGTCAAGTGGTGTTCCCAAAAATTTTTGGGCAGAAGCTATTATGACTGCAGTCTATTTAATTAATCGGATGCTCTCTTCGGTTTTACAAAATATGTCTCCTATAGAAAAACTTTTTAAAGTTTCCCCTAACTATTCAAGATTGCGTGTTTTTGGATGTAAATGCTTTGTTTATACTGACAAAGATGATAAATTATCATCTCGGGCCATCGAATGTGTTTTTCTAGGGTATGGAATAACCAAAAAAGGGATATAGGTGTTATGATTGTAAAAATGATATGCTTTATGTATCTCGAGATGTTAGATTTTTTTAAAATGAATATGTTTTTAAAAGCATGGATGATGATAGCTCTATTAATGACTCCTCCTACTCCTTGAATGATATTTTAGGTGAAGAGGTAATTCATGAAGAAAATGAGCTTGATGAACCTATGATTACCAGACATTCTATTACACCCTTTGATCAACATTATAATAGGAGATCTATGCCTATTCCTAGACGGTCAAATCGTGATTCTAGACCTTTTGAAAGATTTGTCTCATATGATAGTTTTTCACCAAGACATAGAGTTTTAGTAACAAATATTTCAGCTATAAAGGAATGGGTTTATAAAATTAATATTCTTTCGATGGTTCTCTTGAAACCGTACAAAGCTCGTGTAGTGGTAAAGGGTTCACTTCGGGAGTATGGTATTGATTATGAATAAACTTTTGCCCTTTTTGCACACATCACCTCTGTTCGAACTCTTCTTGCCATTGCGTTGACTCGACAATGGCCCCTTTACACAAATGGATGTTAAAATGCATACTTCCTTAATGGTGAGTTAGAAGAATAGGTTTATATGCGTCCTCCTGCAGGATACACTTGTCCAGGCCAACAAGGTTTGTCGTCTTCATAAGGCTCTTTATGGTCTCGAACAAGCACCTCGGGTTTGGTTTGCTAAATTTCAACCTTATCGGTCGGTTAGGGTTCTCTTCCAATGCTCGTGATTACTGCTTTCATTTTACTCGAAAAACAAAAAATGGTACTTTGTCTTGTCTTGCTTTATGTCGATGATATGATTATTACTTGTGGTGTTGCTATCTAATGGCATTCCCCGATCTTGAAGCATCTTTAGTCCTGATGTTTGAGATGAAGGACAAACCTCAACTAAGAGAGTATTTCTATCTTCCTCCTCGTTATTTCAGTTGCTTGCATATACTGATACTGATTGGGGTGGTGATGTGAATGACAGGCACCCTACTACTGGATATTGCATATTCCTTGGTCACTCACTCATTTCATGGAGATGCAAAAAACAACAAAAGGTGTCTCTTTCGTCCACTGAAGCAGAGTATCGTGCAATGGCCAACACTACTACAGAACTAACTTGGTTGCGACAACTACTTCAAGACTTGGGTATACAACTGGGAGCTTCTCCAATAATGTTCTGCGACAACAAAAGCACTATGTATATAGCCAACAACCATACCTTTTATGAGCGCACCAAGCATATAGAGATGGACTGTCACTATGTTCGTGAAGAGCATCTACAAGGCAACTTGACACTACAGTTTGTAAAATTAGAATATCAACTTACAGATGTGTTCACCAAGTCCTTACCTGCCCCTCGGTTTCAATCTTTAATTGGCAAACTTTAAGTCATGGAGCTGTCAGTTTGAGGGGGGGTGTTAGGAAAATGGGTCTGGGCCCCTCTGGCCCAGGCCGGGCACCACTAGCTGTTGGGGGCCCTGGTCCCCAACGGCTACTATTATAACCGTTGGGGGCTGGCTGAAGCCAGCCCCCCTCTCTTCTCTCTTTACTCTTTCACTCTCTCTCACTCTTCTTCACTCGTTCTTTCTCTATAAATACACTTGTAATCTCTTGTAAATTTAAGCCTTTTATGGCTAATGAATAACGATTATTTATTCAAGCTTGTGCTTTGTTTATTCTTCTTTTTGCATGCACTTATTGCTCTCGGCTATTCCCTTTTCTAAGTGCTTCTGATTGTTATTTTGTGATATTGTCCACTCGTTGATCTTTCGCAACTATATTGAAGCATAGACTTCATTACAGACATACCTCGTTGGCACCAGCGGCTAGGCCATTTACCGTTTTCCAAAATAAAGATGTTATTATCAGAGTTTAGAGATTGTAATGATTTGAATTTGAATTGTGAAACTTACCAGAAGGCAAAACACCATCGCATTTCCTTTCCTTTAAATGAAGAAAGATCTTCTATTCCTTTTGAGATTGTGCATTATGATATTTGGGGTCCTTGTTCTACAACTTCTATGTAGGGATATAAGTACTTTGTGTCATTTATTGATGATTGTACTAGATTTACTATGATTTATCTTATGAAAACTAAAGATGAAGTGAGAGAAGTTATTCCTGTATACTGTCAGTTTATACAGACTCAATTTTAGAATGCTATTAAGATCATTAACAGTGATAATGGTGGAGAATTTATGTCTCATTCCCTTCACTCGTACTTCCTACAGTAGGGAATCTTACACCAGACGTCTTGTTCCTAATCTCCTCAACAAAATGGTGTGGTTGAAAGGAAGAACCGGCACATTTTAGAAGTTGCAAGAACTCTCTTAATTGGATGCAATGTACCTAAATAATACTAGGGTGAAGCAGTTTTAATAGCTGTGTTTCTTATAAATCATATGCCGAGTAGAATTCTTAGTGGAGATACTCCATTTCACTCCCTATGTCCTTCAAGAAAACAATTTCATTTGTGACCAAGAATCTTTGGTTGTACGTGCTTTGTCCATATCCATCAAGGTGCCAAAGATAAACTTGATGCAAGGTCGATTAAGTGCATCTTCTTGGGATATTCGACCACGAAAAAGGGGTATAAGTATTATGATCCGTCCAAACAAAAATTTTATGTTACAATGGATGTCAGCTTTCATGAAGACATTACATTTTATGGAGTGCAGGAAGAACTTACATCTACAGTACAGTCTACTCCAGCGATCCCACTTCCTCCAATAGACATTACGTCCACTCAGGAAAATACAGGGGAACGACAAGTATAAGGATTGTTTTTCCACATCAGACTGTCACCCTGGATCAAAATTCCCAAGGTGAATCAGATCCACCTCCTCTTCAGATAAGCTTTCACACTTCAGATATGAAAATGGATGATTTACCCATTGCAATTAGAAAAGGAAAGTGCACAGCTGCAAAATATGCATTGGACAAAATGATGTCACTCTCTGATTATCCAAAGGAATATCAGTTGTTTGTGATGAATACAAAAAATACTTTTATACCAAGGACTTATGAAGAGGCTAAAGTACACCCAGAATGAAAAGCAGCCATGAAAGAGGAAATTTCAACTTTAGTACGCAATCATACGTGGGAATTGACATATCTACCATCAGACAATAAAATTGTAGGATATAAGTGGGTATTCTCAGTAAAATATAAAGCCGATGAGAATATAGAAAGTTATAAGGCAAGATTAGTTGCAAAAGGATACAGTCAGTCCTACGACATAGATTACACGGAGACATTATCTCCGGTGGCCAAGATGAACACCATCAGGATCTTGTTGAGTTTGGCAATCAATAAACAATGGGAATTATGGCAGCTTGACGTGAATAATGCATTCCTTCGGGGTGATCTCAAGGAAGACATTTATATGGACTTACCATCAGGATACTTTAATGGAAATGAACAAGGAAAAGTGTACATACTAAAGAAATCAATTTATGGATTGAAACAATCTCCACGGGCATGGTTTGAGAAATTTAGTGATGTAATTCAGACTCTGGGGTTTAAACAATGCATCAGCGATCATACACTATTCATTAAACACGGTCAAAGAAATATTATCTTACCGATATAAGTTGATGATATCATTATTACAGGAGATGATACTGCAGGCATTTGTGAGCTCAAGAAACAACTCAATATTTTATTTGATTTGAAAGATTTGGGAAGATTAAATTACTTTCTCGGTATAGAGGTGATTCATTGCAACAATACATTATTCTTTAAGTTAAAGGAAATATATTATGGACTTGTTGAAAGAAACCAAATTCCTATGGAGACTCCCAAGGAGGATGATAATAATAATGCAGAACCATATGAGGATATTGGAATGTACCTAAAATTAGTTGGGAAGCTAATATACGTTACTGTTACACGTTCTGATATCAGTTTTGTTGTTGGCTATGTGAGCAGATAGATGCATAATCCTTCCAGATATCATATGAATACTAACCAATGGCTTATTGTACACTGCAAATTAATCCCTTGATCTAAAGATATATTCAGATGCTGATTGGGTAGGTTCGAAGACTGACAGAAAATCAATCACCGGGTATGTGGTATGTTTGGGAGAAAACATTGTATCATGGAACAACAAGAAACAATCAGTTATTTCCAGATCGAGTGCAGAATCAGAATATCGTGCAATTGCTTCAGGTATGTGTGAAGGAATATGGGTTTTATCCCTCTTAACAGAACTTGGCTTCAAAGTGAATACTCCGGTTATGTATTATACTGATAGCAAAGCAGCTCTTCAAATTGCCTTAAATCTTGTTTTTCATGAACGAACAAAGCATATTGAGATACATTGTCACTTCATCAGAGAAAAGATTATTCAAGGCATCTTCAATTTGATTTATGTACGTTCAGAAGACCAATTGGCAAATATCTTCACAAAACCGGCTTCCGTAGGAGGATTTCAGAAAGCTCTCCATCAGTTTAAGATTACAAAACTTCAAGATTCAACTTGATGGGCCGTGTTGGAAATCAAGTTGAATCTTGATTAATTAGAGTTATTATTTAGTTATAGGTGTATACGTAGAGTCATAAGTAAGTTTCAGTCATATAAATTATAGTTGTCTGTAATACGGGTCATAACCGTAATCCATGTGTTACTTATTAGGGTTATTTTAGTCTTTTAAGTTAAATATATAAGTAGTCATTAGGGTTTGTTATTAGGTTAACGTGAAGAGGGTGGAGGCGGCAGGTGTTGGCCGATCCACACCATTGTAGTGCTCCATTGTGTAATGAGTTTTCTTGTTCAATTCAATGATTGATTCAACCCAAAATTCAACAATATGATCTTAGATTTACATTGTTAGTGATGTTCTTTCAAAAAAACGTCTGTATACTCAAAAATCCCATGCATGACATTCATTTGCCAATCAACTGATCAACCAAAACTTCTGGACAGAATGGATGTGTGTGGGAAGAGAGAGAGAGAGAGAGAGAGAGAGAGAGAGAGAGAGAGAGAGAGAGAGAGAGAGAGAGAGAGAGAGAGAGGTTAAAATTCGGTAGCACATCTATTTGCAAATCAAATGATAAACCAAAACTTATCAACAGAAAGAATGGTACAGTTACCCCTAAAACACCAAATAAAAGAAAAGCATCGCCGAATACTGATCAAACACTATAACAAATCAAAACATCCAACACATGGACACATAAACATAAAGCCCCACCGTAGAATCACACATCTTTTGCTACATTACTGTAGAAGGCGTCAAGTCACGCATTGCTAAATCCAAAACAGAGTGGTAACAATGAATCATTAAAAGGAACAACAACAACAGACGGCGTAAAACCAAAACGGTACCTCGACAAATTCAATCGAGAAGAAGAGAATAGAATACCGAGACGATGTCCAGCGGCTTGGGCGCGTCGCGAGAGCCACTTGATTTTATTTCGCTGCTCTCTTTGTCTTTCGTCTTCTTCTTCTGTTTTCCCAAGGAAGCATTCGCCGGGGAAGCAACCAGTGCCGCGATTCTCTTGCATGCGTACTGCAGATGGTCCATCAAAACCACCAAATCGTCTCTCACGCCCGATTCTCCGGTGGCCATGAAACTCCCGAGAGTTTGCAATTCGCTGTCGTCAATATCCATCCTGGATTTACCCGCGAAACGATGAAAAGAGAGCGACTGTCGACTGTTCTGGGAGTTCCCAACTGGCCTCCTTCTCGGTGAGAGTTGAGAAATTGAGGTGGTAATACTATTCGAGTTCGAGAAGAGGATCAAAGAGTTCATGGTGATCGACAGGAGTAAGGAGAACTGTGACCATTGGTAGGAAGCACACGAAGAGAGAGACAGAGAGAGAGAGAGGATCAGGTTCTTGCGATGTCAGCACCCGTCAAATGAACGGGAGGATGGTTTACTCGCTAACTGACACGTGTTATTGAGGAATGAAAACCGGAACTGACCGTCGCACCACCTGAGAAGGGACTACCCTTTTACTTTTATTGAAACTACAAAGCACCATAAATTCATGTGCTCCGAGACGGTCCTGTTTCAACATGCAAACGCACCAACGGAACTACCATCGGGAGTAGACAAAACTCCTTTTTACTATCCGCAAACCCCTCCTCCCGTTGATTTCCAAACTATCTTCTTAGCCGTTCACTCTGTCATCTCTATGCTCACTCTTACGACCTTTGACCGACGTCTCTAGAGATGTCAATACGAGTCGGGTCAAGCAGGTTCTGTTTTCCTCGTGCTAGTGTTTGTACGGTTAGACTTGGTGACGTGTCAATTACAACACGGTATGTGTCAGTCCGTCGCACGTTGCAGTCCGGACACGCAAAAAATTGTCTTAGTCTCCAATCATGTTCTCCTTTATAATGTATGCAGCTCCTAAAAGTTTCTCTTCAGCAACAACGATTGATTAACTAGAAGATGCGTGCACACAAAGAATAACAATTTGTATGTTCTTTCTATATTTCATTGTAGATTGATTCCTCCCCTTCCGGTATAAACAAGTGGGATACAACGCCAGCAACATCAGCCACAAAAAAATTACGGCAAAAATAAATTAGCAACTCGATTCCCCCTCTTAGACAACAAACTGAATATAATCAATGAAGAATATGATTGTGATTATTCTGAAAGATAATTTCCATTTGCATTACCAACAAGAGTGACCACCAAGTTATTGCTTTCTCCTGATTCACAAGCCTACCCATTTAACCCAACGGAAGCACCGCGAGATCTTAGATGGCAATGCATATTCGGACGCAAGATTCGGATCATTGTTCACGTCGGACCTTTTCGACCTGTAAACTCCTCTCTCTTGCTTGCTGCCCGGAACACTATTGTCTAGGACGAAAGCGACCAGAAAAGCAACCACCATGTGAAGCGATAGGAGGCCATTCATTGATTGCAAAATTGATCTGCTCAGATGAATAAAAACAGAAGAATTGTTAGATAAATTCTAATGCTTTGGGCATAAGCTTTTGATCAAAATATCAATAGTTTAAAGCAGTGTTGATGCTTACATCCTTGCTTCCTGTATGGACTGGTCCATTGGAGAGTGCATTATAAGATGATAGGTAGCTTGGCAAGATGATATTGATGTTAGAACAATACTGCTGGAAATAAGCTGGAACTGATACAGCCAAGAACAAAGAAAGACCAACAATTATCACATTTCGAGAACTAGATCCTTCGCTGTATCGGAGAGTCGATAAACCGAATGCCACAACCATCGCCCACATAAAGCAAAGAACGGTAGCCGCCATTGCGGGCGGAATTGAAGCTATGACTGCTCCAATTTTACCTATCATAAATAGAATGTCGACATCAAGTCTAATAAAACAGACAGAAACTTAAAAAGAACAATTTCTCTTCATTGACACAAATATAACAAATGATGGTCAGCCAAGTCCACGAGGAAGTATGATGTTCATGGATTAGTTGAGACGACAAAAGACTGTCATAAAAGCTTACCCACGAAGGAGCAGACAATCAACAAAACGGCTCCAAACTCCACGGCTCTCCGACTACCCATCTTGGTTATTGCTATGGTATGAACATTCTCTGTCAATGTAGTTGATCCAGTACCAGTTCCCCAAAACCCAGCAAGGATGCTTGTCAATCCTTCTAATCCGATACCTCTACTAACAATTCCAGGTGTAGGAGTTCTTGAATTAACCAATAATGAAGAAGCATGATATGATCCGACCTAGAAACAATTAAAGAGCGATGATGTAACAGTGTAGGTAAGTGGAACATATATACTGATCTGGGAATCTTAAGCGGGCAGCACTAGGATGGAGACAACTTACCGAGTCAACCGACGCAATAATTGATACTACAACCATTATAATGGATGTCCTCAAACGGAAAGAGGGGATCCCCCATTGGAAAGGGTAAGGAACCCTTAACCAAGCAGATGATCTCCACGGATCCGAAACATCAGTTCGGCAATGCTTCATAGTGATCGAATGTTTTCTACAGGCTTGGGATAACATGTTTGAACTTGGAATGTTAGGGTTGCATCCCTTAAAGTTGTAAGCCCCACCTGCGGTCAAAAGTGAAGCATATACCCAGGTGATCGCCACACCTAGGGGAACCTGGGTAATGAAACAAAGCATGTAAATTTGGTAACACTGCGCTAGAAATGTGTATAATCATAAGGATGTGGTAAACAAATATGCAGAGGAGGTGAACTTACGGCATAAACTTGGAAAATGCGAAACCCATAAATGGAGAATCTCCGAAGATACTGCAAGGATTATAAACTTTAGTTGATCTTTGAAAAGAGTGGAATTTTAGCATAGAAATTGAATGAACAAGAGGGGGACAAAAGTATATATGAATCGCAGGATATTTGTCACACTGTATTGCTGAGCAAACAAAAGCAACATTACCAGGGTGAAAAGAATAATTAACAGAAGCTGTGGAATGCTGATCTCAATGCACATTGCAGCTTTAGTGAATCCATAGCTGAAAAATGCTAAACCTACTGCCGCAACAGTTGGAGCGACCACCACAGGGTTTATCAATCTACACGACAGTCAAAATAATTAATATCATTGTGCAAGCGCATTGTAAGGTAACTGATTACAGTATCATGAAGATAATTTTGCAGTTCAATATTGTCAATAATAAAGATGATTATCATTTTCCTAAAAGACAAAATCATATCTTCAACATGAATACGTTGTTTTCTGGCATAGTATTATTATAACAACAACAACTAAGCCTTTTCCCATACTAGACGGGGTCAGCTACATGAATTCTTTGTTTCCACAGATCCCTATCGTGTGTCATGTTAGCAGTTAACTCGCAATAAGCTAGATCATTCTTTATTGTTTCTTTCCAACACTTTTGTGGTCGTCCTCTATCTCTTTTAATACTTTCCAAATTTAGTTTTTCTAACCTTCTTACATGTCATGTTAGCTACATGGCATAGTATTATTATAATTCTCAGAAAATTAAAAAGATGTCCAACAAAAAAATGAAAAGTAGGCAGAAATCCTCAATATTAAAAACTATCGTAGCCAAGGATCTTTAGAACATATATACAAATGACATACGAAACAGAACTGAAAGAGGTCACAGAAATAAAGATTTTAGTGAGAACCAAGAGTTTCAGAAGTTAGTAAAACAGACATCAGACAGGAGCAACACCTACATACATAACGCCTGTACTAAGATAACGAACAGAACAAACTAATTAGTGGAAGTTGAGCTAGTACCTTAAAAAGAGGAACATCAGGCCACTGTATCCCAAGAAGCACTGGAAAATCGAACCAACAATTATGGCACCTTGCAATTCCTTCATTATGTGCTTGAATTTCTGCGATTAGTAAAAACAAGTTATCAATACACCTTCCAACCAAGTTTACTCAATAAGTATGGGGAACCAACATACAATGGAATCATGCAAGGAATTAGCATTTAACATCTTTACCACTCATAACTAATTTGAAGAGACAGGTTTAACATTTATGGCAATAGCTAAAACTTCATCATGTCAGCGACATGGTAGACAAAACCATAAAGGGGGCTCGTCGTTCAAGACAAAGCCATGAAAAGTGGCTCCTTAAAGTTCATAAAATTTCTGCTGTGTAATACTGAACGTATTGATGGTTTCATGACCAAAAAAAGCTTGATCTCAAAAGAAACAGTAACATTAGTACTACTACTACTAATTTTAATCGCTTTCAGACCAGATTATCTAATCTATTACTGAATTTTACGTTAAAATATTGAATTGCAATGAGCAAATAAAACTACAACACTGAGTGAGCATCATTCTACAAAGTTTACTAGTTGTTTCTTGAGATTACAAGTTAGATTCTAAATCTAGCACCTTGAGCTTTGTGATTAAGCACACATCCTGTTGGATTGAATGTGTATTTAATTCATGTTGGTATTCTTAAATATTTAATTAATATATATGAAATTGCTAAAGTGTAAAAAGGAACATATGAGGGACTTTTGCAAAAGATGACCAAGAGGAGACAAAGTTCAGTCCCATATTATTGAAGAATGTGACAAACTAGCGAGTCCTTTTATATATTTCGCACCTCATTAACCTTAGTTCAAAGAGCTTGGGAGGACATGTTAAAGAGCTTGGGAGGACATGTTATACTACATGTGAGTGCACGTATACGCTAAGCCGGCTTTAAGCTTGGGCTTGTGGCTTGGGTCTTGATCTATCTTTTGGACGATTTTTTTTTTGATCTAATAGTAAAGAGTTTTATATGATCACAGCTAGGGATAAGATGAGACGGTTCCGGATAAGGAGGAACAGTTGCAGCTAAAACGGTGCATCATTTAGATCAGATCCATGATTCATGATCCAGACGTGTACCCTATAAATAGGTGATTAGGGGGTCCTCCCTAAAGACACAATTTTCACTCTCTCTCTCCCCGTCTCCTAGTTTTGTCTCTCTATCTGTGGTGCTTCTCCAGTCCCTTTGTCTTATCCAGTCCCTCTGCCCGAAAGATAGGTGATTGAGGCATATTTGAGGTTGACTCGAAGCAAGGTACGTGCTCTTCGAGTTGTGTGTGCATTTTATCTTAAGAGAAAATAAACGTTTTCCATCTCTAAAACGGTGCATTATTTAGATCATATCCATGATTCATGATCCACACGTATACCCTATAAATAGGTGATTAGGGATCCTCCCTAAAGACACAATTTTCACTCTCTCTCTTCCTGTCTCCTAGTTTTGTCTCTCTGCCTGTGGTGCTGCTCCAGTCCCTGTGCTCATGGTTAGTCTCTCTCTGCCCGAAAGATAGGTGATTGAGGCATATTTGAGGTTGACTCGAAGCAAGGTACGTGCTCTTTGAGTTATGTGTGTATTTTATCTTAAGAGAAAACAAATGTTTTCTATCTCTAAAACGGTGCATTGTTTAGATCAGATCCACGATTCATGATCCACACATGTACCCTATAAATAGGTGATTAGGGGTCCTCTCTAAAGACACAATTTTCACTCTCTCTCTTCCTGTCTCCTAGTTTTGTCTCTTTGCCTGTGGTGCTGCTCTAGTCCCTGTGCTCATGGTTAGTCTCTCTCTGCCCGAAAGACAGGTGACTGAGGCATATTTGAGGTTGACTCGAAGCAAGGTACGAGTGCTGATCATGAACATGTAGTGGCATTCATTAAGAAAAATATTCTGGCTCGCTTTGGGGTTCCAAAGGACTTAGTGTCCGATAATGGTACCCCCTTCAAAAACGAGAGGTGGTTAAGTTATGTAATACATACGGCATAATTCACCACTTCTCATCGCCCTACTACCCTCAAGGCAACGGCCAAGCTGAAGCCACCAATAAGACTCTCAAAAGCATCATTGAGAAAACTTTAGAGAAGGGTAGGACGTGGCATGAGAAGCTGGTTGAAGCCTTATGGGCTTATAGGACTTCCATCCGAACTCCCACAAATGCCACGCCATTTGAGTTGGTCTATGGCACAAATGCCATTCTTCCCATTCATACCAAAATTCATTCATTTCATACATCCATTGCATTCGACCTTTCCCTAGAGATGCTTCAGCATGCTAGAATGGTCGAACTTGGCTTATTAGATGAGCGAAGGCTCCTGGCCATAGATCATGCACACGCATACCGACAAAGGGTAGCCTGACACTATGAGAAGCATATGAGACCTCGCCACTTCAAAGTGGGAGACCTTGTGCTCAAAATCATCCAATATTGTGGCCCACATCCACTTGGAAAGTGGCAGCCTAAGTGGGATGACCCTTATGTTGTGCGTGGAACCACTACAAACAATGCCTATTGGCTAGTCGATGTTGAGGGTAGGAACTTAGCTGACCCTATGAATGCTCAATTTTTGAAAAAATACTACGTGTAGAGTCTAAGCTAAGCTCTATTTTGAAAATAGTTTTGAAAACCTCCTTTTGAAACTTTGTGAGTAAGGATCAAAGCAAATTGTGCAACCCTGAATGAGAGACTCGATTGCTTGCGAAAAAGCAGAGTTTTCCAAAACCAATAGGTCACATTTCAAAAATCCTTCTTCTTACAAAAGAAGGCCTGGTTCAAAATAGCAAGATACTTGCAAGTAGTACGTGCTATTTCTAATTAGGCTGATCTGGGATGAATCGAGTAGATCTTTGGGATAAGTCCTTCCCCATTTCTCTTCTCTTTCCCCAAAAGGAAAACTTGGCCAAAAAGAAAAAGGGAAATCCCTGCAAAGTCTCTTTACCAAAATAAAGTTGAATCAAAAGAAAAAACATGTATTCTATGGAAAAGAGGGAATAAAAAAAATACTCCCAAAGGGAGACCCTCTACGAAAAAAAAAGAAAAAAGACCAAAAAGCTCAGAAAGAGCAGTTTTCCGCCTCTGTGCCTCAAACCACGGGACATTCCAGAAGGGACCGTGGTAAACTCTTTCCCTTCCCTACGACTTATCACAAGGTGAAGGAAGGTTCATTCTAAAGAATCCTAAAGTAAAAATAGGATTTGCTTACTTAAATCTCGTCTTGTTTGAGAGTTAGACATCTGAGTAAGGCATAGGAATTTTGAAAATATGGCTTGATTTTCTTATAAAACCTCCGCTAGATTAGCGAGAGTCAAGAATCAAGTAAAGGGAAAACACGAAAAGCCGAAATCCTTAGGATTGAAGCTAAAAGGAGCTTTCCTCTTTCAAAAACGAGTTTAGAAAATCCTCGAATATCGAGCAACATAGGACCAGCTCACTTGGTGCAGCTGGTCTCCATAAGACTCCCAAGTTTGACCATTACATCAAGTCTCTAGGAGACCATACTTCCTAGCATCTCATTCCATGCCACTCATTCATATGTACGCATGGAGACTTGCATCAATCCTATTTAGGACTAGTACCATATTAGGCAAAGTCCCCTTCGGCGAAAATCCCCTCTTACGGGTCTTAAAGAAAATGTTTTCTCAAAACTGGGACGATCCCATATTCTCGAGGACAAATCCAAGGAGAAAGCAAACAGGGGTGTTGTCATCTTTGCCATTATCCAAATAAATTTGGATAATGCCAAAGAGGGGCATTTGTAAACACCCCAAAATCCCACGATTTGGTAAAAACATACGCTTGGTATTGAAAATCAATCCAAGAGGCCAAATTTGAGATTTTTGAAAACCCATGAGCTTCCAAAAGCTTGTAAATTCTGTTTTTGAAACCCCGTATCCAGTATGAATGCCTTAAACTCGGGCCGAGTCCCATTTTGCCAAAAAGCCAAAGACAAACAGGTGGAGCCTGAAAGACGACGCCTGATCGAGAAGCAGCCCATAAAGCAGCACAAAAGGGCCAAATCCAAAGCAGCCTCAGAAACATATGTAGAAGCCTAAAAGCAGCACCCTGGCCTGATAAAAGCCAAGGTCAAAAGGTGAAAGGAATGCCCAGGCCCGATGCAGAATGCAAGCCCAGCACGCCCAGAAGCCAAGTAAAGTACATCCACCCAAGCAACATAAACCTGAGCTAGAAATGGTAAAATTGAGCAAAAACGGAGTTCAGAAAGGCAAGATGGAGTTTGAACGACAAAACTGGGGAAGACCCAACATAAGACGGAGCGCTGATGAAGCCAGGTCCCGCACAAAACGTCCGCCTCAAAAAGCCAAGAAGGACCATCTAGAGAAAATTTGGATTGTGTGTGCCACTACAATCCAAATTTTATCCCGAAAGACACAAAATGGCCTTGGCCCCCTTTTACAATGGTGGCACGGGCCCTAAAGGCCCGTGCTCCTATTACATTAACACCCCCCCTCAAACTTACGGGGTATACACGGAAAGTTTGTCTAACAGAAACTGAAACCGAGGAGCTGAAAGGGATTTGGTAAAGAAGTCTGCTAGCTGCATCTCGGATGTGACATAACAAAGTGAAATCTTCTTATTCAGACATTCTTTACGAACAAAGTGACAATCCATCTCGATATACTTTGTCCTCTCATGAAAAGTGTTGTTGGAGGCAATGTACATGGTGCTTTGTTGTCACAATACATGATGGTTGGGCGTTGTACAGTGACTCCCATGTTTGTTAGTATGGTTGTGATCCAAGAGATCTCCATCGTAGTTGTAGCCATGGCTCGATATTTAGTTTTCGTGGATGAAGGGACACATTCTGTTGTTTTTTGCACTTCCAAGAAATAAGAGATTCACCTAAAAACATACAAAAACCAGTTGTAGAGTGTCTATCATTGACATCTCCACCCCAATCATCATTCGTATATACAGATAAATCAAAAGATGAAGAAGAAGTTAAGAGGACCCTCTTGTGGGTAGTATTTCTAATATATCGAATAATGCGCAAGACAATACTCATATGAAGAGAAGTGGGTGCCTGTTGAAATTGACTTGTGTATATTGCATGAGAAATATCTGGTCTAGTAACGGTGAGATAAGTAAGTGCACCTATGAGCTGTCGATAAGGGGTGGGGTCATCTAATTTCTCGCCATCAGTGGATCGTAGTTTGGTGCCTAGGACTTCTGCTATGTCAACAACCTTAGTATCTGTAAGATTAGATCTTTCAAGAATATCATTAGCAAACTTTGTTTGAGACATAAAGTATCCACAATTATTTTTAGTTATCTCAATACCTAGAAAATAATTCAGCAAGCCCAAGTCTTTCATATCAAATTCATGATGAAGTTTAAGTTTAACTTCAACAATTTCTGCTTCATCACTTCCTATGATGATTATGTCATCCACATACAAAAGCAAGATAACAATACTAGATTTTGTTTTTCGTATAAACAATACAGTATCAGTATAGCAAGTCACAAAATTATGCAAATGCAAGAATTTTTCAAATCGATCGAACCAAGCTTTAGGAGCTTGTTTCAGACCATACAAAGCCTTTCGCAATTTAAGAACATGACCAGGAGAAAGATTGAAACCAGGAGGAGGACTCATATAGACTACTTCATTTAAGTAGCCATTCAGAAAAGCATTCTTGACATCCAGTTGGTATATATTCCATTGCTTAATTGCACTAATGGTTATGAGGATTCTAATTGTAGTCATCCTGACTATAGGGACAAAAGTTTTATCATAGTCAATTCTATATTCTTGAGCATAACATTTAGCAACTAGTCTGGCCTTATATCTTTCAATGTGACCATTGCTATGAGTTTTGATTTTGTACACCCATTCACATCCAATGATTTTCTTGTCCTTTGGTATACGTATAATTATTCATGTCTGAGCCTTATTTAGGGTGTTAAGTTCATCTTTCATAGCATCTTCCCATTCTGGAATGCCTTTAGCTTGATGATAAAACTTAGGTTCCTTAACTTGGCAAAGGGTGACAATCAAATTCTATCTTTGTGGTACAAAAGATTCATAGGACACAAATCGCTGAGGAGGTCGTGAGATCCTGGGTTCTAACCTTACTATTAGATTCTATATGGTTATCAATAGTTTCTCTAGGATATCTTGTATAATATGAGGAGAAGGGTTCAACAATTTAGTGAGTATCAACAGTTGTGTGTGAAGTATCGTTGTCTTCAACAAGGTTCTCTTGAACAGCTTGATGATCTACTCAGTCACAATCATCTTCATCTAATACAAAGAAATCTTGAGGAAAAACAGATTCAGAGTTCTTCAAGGATTTGGTCTTATAATAAATATCATTCTAAAATTTTTTTACATCCTTAGACACGTATAATTTATCTTCTATAGGATCAAAACACCTATAACCTTTCTTATTAATACCATAACTGAGGAATACACATTCAATGGCTCTTGGTAATAATTTATCATTATTGTCTGTATATACAAAACACTAACATCCAAAAACTCTAAGTCTTTCATAATATGGAGGAATATTATACAATTTTTCAAAAGGAGAGGTATTTTCAAGGTTAGACGAAGGCATTCTATTTATGAGATATACTGTCGTAAGAGTGGCTTCGGCTCATAGATATTTAGGGACCTTACTAGCAATTAACATGGTTCTACAAGTTTCAATAATATGTCTATGTTTTTTTTCCACTAGACTATTTTGTTGGGGGCTCTTAGTGCATGATTTTTTATGAATAATATCATTTGTTTTAATAAATTTTTGAAATTCATTAGACATATATTCTCCTCCTGAATCGGATCTAAAGATTTTAATGGTGGCTCCAAATTGTTTTTTGATCATATTACAAAATACGATAAATTTTTCAAACAATTCGGATTTATGTTTTAATAGATATATCAATGTCAAATGAGTAAAGTCATCTACAAAAATTATATAGTATTGAACTCCTCCTTTAGAGGTAACGGGCGCGGGGCCCCAAACATCCGAATGTAATAGATAAAAGCCTTTGTTTGGTACATAGTTCCTTTCTCCAAAAGGAAGGTGATGCGTTTTTCCAATAATACAATCTTTACATTCAAACTTTTTCTCTCTAATCGTTTTCATGAAGGAAATATTACATAATTTTTTAGAGTCCAAGTGTCCAAGTCTTTTATGCCAAATCATAGCATCTTGGACTACATTACAAAACTCAAAATTTGGCATAACAAGATAATCCATTTTGTATAGTCCACTTTTTCTATAGACTTTACCAATCACCTTCCTCGATAGGTGATCCTGCACCACACAATATTTGGATGAGAAAGTGACTATACAATTATTATCACATATTTATGTAACCGAAAGCAAGTTCAAATTAAGTTTAGGTATAAGGCTCACATTTTGAATTTTAAAGTTTTCCTTTTCAAAATTTCTGATTTTTTTTTATTTAGAGTTTTGTTTCATCGGCCGTACACACATGTTTTCCAATAGTCTCACAAGAAACAATCAAAGCATCTTCACTATGTGTCATATGAAAATATGCACCAGAATCCAAAAACCAAGACATACCTTCAGAAGTAGATAGAGCATTCCCGGAGATGCTTGCTTTTTCTTTAAAGATCTCTTCTATGTATGCTTTGATGTTGTTGGGGAAGATACCTCCTTCTTCTATGGCTTCCACGTTTCCACCCCTTTTCCGAAGTAGAGGACAAGTGATTTTAATGTGTCCACTTTCTTTACAATAATGACAAATAGTATCCTTGTTGGGCCATGGTCACATGAGCTTCTTGGATGTGCCTTCATTGTTCTTTACATGTAGAGGCTCGTAAGTCTTCAAGTTTGCTCCGGGTCTTGATGTGGCAAGCATGGCTTCTTTGGCCACATTCATATTCTTTAATCTTGTTTCCTCCATAACAAGATCAGCTAAAAAGGAATCCCCTCTAGGTCTAGATTTTCTATGTATAAGATTTGATCTAATATTTTCAAATTCGTCTCTTAATCCACACATAAACAAGAAAAAATATTAATTGTCTAAAAATTCTTGGAATTCATCTAATTTGTGAAGGTTTTCAAATTTATCAAAACTTCTTAATTGAGTCCATAGTTCCGAAAATTCATTATGATAGTCCCTAATGCTTAGATTCCTTTGTTTGAGCATAATCATTCTTTCCATTAGATCAATTTCAAAAACAAAATCATCTTGAGAATGAAGCTTTTTCAAATATTCCCAAGTTTAAAATGCATTTTCAAAAGCACTAATTCTATTTCTAAGTTTTTAATCAATACTTTGGCAAATAATTCATGTAATTTTTGTATTGATCTTTTCCTACAATTTCAAATCTAGCTTGTATTTTTCATGTGCTTTGACGATTTCATCGTCATCCAAGCCATCAATGTTCAAAATTGGTTTTTTTATGGTTCCATCGATGTAATCCCGAAAATCTTTTGACAAAAAATACTTTTTCATCTTCCTAGCTCAACTTTGATAACACTTTGGGTTTAGAATACATCTAAACGACTCATTTTTACCTTCTATTTTGTGCAAAATTAAAGATCTTGAACTAACCTCAAGTTTGATGCAATTCTTCAAATTTTACACTTGTAACATGCTTCCCAATACACTCAATTTCTTCAATCCGAGGCTCTGATACCATGTAAGTATTTGTTAATGAACGAAAGTTGATATTATATGAATCAAGTTCACCAAGTCATCAAGAGTCAAATGGCATTCAATCACGAATGCCGATCTTCAATAATAACCAACGAGAGCAGAAGCACATACAAAACAAGTAAAAAAGCACTGCATAATTTATTGATGAATGAATGGCCTATTTATAGGCATTACATAGAGTTGGAATGAGAGAGCAAAAAGAAGAAGAGGGAGGCTCCCAAAAGGCTCGTGCTCCTATTACATTAACACTTTATTCAAAAGTGCCAGCGGAAAAACATTGAATTTGATAATTGAACTACAGAAATCCATTGTTTCACGAAAGCCTCAAAGAAAACATTGGCACTTGAAAACTCTCTCCAAAGAGTAATGTAATCACCATTTTACCGGTTCTTTTTCTGAATCTTCCCCTCTCACTCTAGCCATTCTCAAGCTAATTCCATTATGAAGAGCTGTGGGGACCAGTCAATCTTCTAACAGCAAGTGTAAAGACATGTTTCCCTACATTGTGAGCAGTATGAACTATGAACACAGTTGTTCTCAACTTCGGTTTCTCTGATTATCTAATGTCCTAATTTTACCAATGAATCCTTTGATTTCCGAGATTTAAATCACTTGATTATCATGCACATTAAAATTTATAAAGTCTAAAATAAATGGTTAAAAAATGTATACATTTCAAAACCCAGTATTGTCACCATTATGCTTTGGACTCTACTAATTCAGAACCTTTCTTATAACTAGACTATGTTGAACAGATGAAGCAGTTAACTCGTGCGAATAATGATCAGCGGATTTGATCCCCAGATCAGAGTCAAATTTCTGGTACAAGTAAATTCTTAAAGCTTATCTTAAATCAGTAGCAAGATGGAAGTGGCTTAGTTTTCAAAAGGTAGGGCCCTTTTGAAATTAACCAAAAGGAAGGAACGAAATTAACTATGTTAACAGCGTTGGATAAATTTAGAGGAAAATTCTTTTAAAAAATCACCAACACCATACTTTGCGGCAAAAATTTGCAGAAGGTTGTGACGTTTTCCTCAACGGCTACTTTTGCAGAAGATGATTGGACCGTTATCCCAACCACGTTTTTCTTAGTTGGATCCGAACTTATCTAAGTGGATAGGCACAAAGCCAACCCGATCCCGGTCAGACGGTTGCCAACCCCCATGACACCTGTCTGGTCTTTGTCTAGTTGGATTTGAACCAAGCGTAGACCAAGTGAAGGCCCGTTGCGACTCGAGCATATTTAGATTCGATCCGCTCAAGTGACGCAACCGCGCAACAACCCACTTTTCTGCCTTCATTCGCCAGCAAAAACACAATAGAAAAATCTAGAAAAGAAATTACATTTTTTGCTAAGTGAAGAAAAAGTTCAACAGAAAGGGAATAACAGAACGTGACCCTAACATTTAAAAAGATTAAGCCGATAAGATTTCTAAGCAAAATTGCTTATGAAGTGGGTACGGCTTGTAGTGGTGTTAGACTCACTCATACTACAGCTTAAATTCATCAGAGTACATGATGACTGTGAAACATATGGACAAAGAGTACGTGATCAACACGAAAACTTCTACCCGGCAAATATTTGACAATTTGTGCTGCTTCTCGGTGATATAAGTAGAGCAATCACGGGTAAGCAACAGATGATGACGGCGATGGAGTTGCGAGTCCCAGCCATGGCGATGGTGGTGAAGGTGAAGGTGAAGGTGAAGGAACGCAGTTAGCCACGGCTGAGGACGTGACTCCATCACATGTTGGTGGGTGGTTTAGAGCTTCACTCCCTCGCTGCACCTGCACCTGTAGATTGGTCGTAATAATAAGAAAATCTCCTCTCAGGCTTTTAAAAATATACGGTTTTCATCGGAATTCAGAGAAAAACAACAGAATAACGGCGAATGTAGCATGAGTAAATCAAAACCCAGAAAGATCTTCTAGTGTTTATGATAATATCTCTCGATAAGTGAGGAAAAGCTTACTGTGAGATTAGGTTTCCGAGCGGAGCGGCTATCGACCTCTCCAGCACATTCCGGCACCACCACAGCAGCGGCGGCGCGAGGGCGAGGCTTGACGGGGGAGAGAGGGGCTACGCTGGGCACGGTGGGGGAATCTGCATCCGCCGTGACTGACGACGATGAGAGGAGAGGGCATGCATGCTGCCGCGGCGACATCAGGATGTCCTCCACAAAGTTCTGCACGGATTGGGACAGCGTGGTCCTGGCGGTGGACCCTTCGCTCGCCATCCCGGGCCACAGGAACGTGCCCTGAGGCTTGCACAACCTGAACCCGCTCCGTGCGCGTGAAACTTTTCTCTGCATATGTCCTTCCGTCTTGGCTGCATCCGCGGCGCCGCTCGACTCGCCCGAGCCGTTGCTGCTTTCCTCTTTGTTCCTTCCGTCGGGCTTAGCCGATTCCATCTCATCTAAGATTCGCTTGATATCATCCTGCGTGATTGTGTAAAAAACATTGCTTAAAATTTGTGAAGTTGACAAGGGAACCTCTCTAACTCTTACAGTATAAAAATAGAAATGACGCTATCATGGGCGTCATACATCTTAATTATCGTAGCTCTACCTTCAACACGACATTTGGCTTTTGATGTAGGAGGATCACCGTCGAACCTTAGATAATATATACGAGCTCCTTTTGATTAAAGATTTGTGATTTAGGTTGTAGACTAGAGTTAATTACCACCAAATTCTTATCATCTAAACGGAAGATTTGGGATCCGTCGGTTAACCCCAATATGACTCGATCGACGTGACAAACGAGCTCGAGGAGTGGAAGACAATAGCAGTTTGGGATTTATCGACTATTTTGGTGCTTATTATAATGGATGACAAGGTGAGGCATACCTTCATTCGATTTATTGAGGAAGCAACTTCCACCAAGTGATCCTCCAGCTCTGTTTTCTTTCTTAATAAGCAGTTAATGCCTTCCTGCAATCAAACTGTTCGTGTGAGCATGATTAATAAAAATTAATGAAACAAATAATCGCCTAACCGTGTTTCACCAGTAATTGTTTTCGTGTATCATCTACGTGCCGTAAGCCTATACTGAAACTCATAGAGCACGCTTGGCCCTCCTTGATAACTCCAAAAGAAGGCGACTCTGGTGACCGAAGGTTATCCAATTCTCTGTCACCAAAAGTGAAGATAAGATTAAGCATCAATTTCTGGAAGGAACCGTGTAGCTTTTCCTCTTGGAGGAAAAGGTCCGTAAGTAAAATGATATGAAACACATGCCACAATTAATGAATTTGACAATATACATTTGCTTTGGAACTGGAAATAACTAGCAAGAAAGCTTGTTTTGACAGAAAGCCCTATAGAAGTCATACAAGTTTCTGGACCAGGAAATGCCTCACAATTGATAAAAAGTTTTACTAGGTTACCTCCTGATCTTAGCGACCTCATCCTTAAGATGAGCGAGCTCGAGAGCTTGGCGGGCCGGTAGCGTGACCACGTCCGGCAACGCGTCTCCGGGCTTCCAGTCAGGGGGAGGGACCCAGAAAGGATCTTGAATGCCTGCCTCCTTGCGCTGGTGCACCAGGTTGGCCCCCTCCAGCCAATACTCCATGGCACCTTCCGAGTTGTGCCTCCGCCTGAACCTCTCACCATTGTCTATCACCGTGTCTGTCATGTGCTTCAAAAGGTGGTCCAGTAGCCCCGTGTCACCGATATGCTTCCGCGCCGCCTCCCTGAGCTCCGGCCTCAATATGGGCTTGCCCAGCACCGCCCCTTTCGCGTGCATGATATCCACCAGCTTCATCTGTGCTGCCTTGTACCTGCGCGCATGGCAACACCCTCCGTTAAAAATTAAAAGGCAAAAAACCTTTTGCTCACTACTAATCTCGAAGGATTCCAGGTCTGGCTAGACACTTGGTGTAAGGTGAACTACCCAGAAGATCACACAGATTCGTTTGCATACGCTCACGGACTCGTTCTCGAGGCATAGCCACGGAAATCTTGTAGCACGGGACACGGAGACACGCAAATCCAAAAAAATGGGTATTTTGGCGCAGACAAATAGGTTTCCATCTTTGTCATTTCCTTCCTGACTCTTCCGTATGTATTTCTCTTCACATGTCCGAAGCGTGTCCACGTGAAGCGATGCTTCTGTCGCATGCATGGGAGTCCAGTCATCAATGTTTAACTTAAACACCGACTTGTGAGGAGTTCATGCCTATCGTCATATGAGCAAAATGCACGACGCTCGACCGACGTGAAAGAGAGCACGCCCTCGCCCCCACACGTGAAGAATAGTAATCCTCAACTCCCAAATGACGATGGATTTACAAGGAGCACCACCATCATCAACGTTATCATGGATTCATACCTCTCTGACGACCATCTACCGAGAATCTCCTTCCTCGCCATCTTCTTCGGGCTCCTGTCCCCAGATGGACGGCCATTATCTTTCCTCTTCAAATCTCTCTTCTTCGTCACCGCCGCGCCATCGACAACGTTCGTCTGCGCTCGTTCGCTTTTCTCCGACGTCGATCCCACATGCCGACCGATGTACGTGACTTTTCGGCGAGCACCCCAAGTTACAAGGAACCCAGTTTTCGGCGCCGCAACACCACAGACCTCGGATGCAAACCTCCCGTTCACGGGTTCGTTCATTGGCGGTGTCCTGTGCGAGATGTTTCGCGGCGACGAGCGAGTAGGTCCGAGGAGAGGAAGTTCCGTCTTCCCTAATACCAACTCGCCGGGAAGCATCCAAAAGCTCTCGTGGCATCTCATTTGCTGGAACTCGGCTGGCAAAACTACACGCCGGAGAACCCTTCTGGCGACGTTTATGCTCATGACGAACTCCTCGTCCAGTCTCGGATGGCTGATCCCCTTATCCTTTGATGTTTGGCCCGAGTTACACTTCGCGAAGTAGCTCCTGAGCGAAAGGATACTTGGGAATTTCACGCAGACGTTGAGCTGCGTCTTCTCAGATACCTGTGAGAGAGAGAGAGAGAGAGAGAGAGAGAGAGAGAGAGAGAGAGAGAGAGAGAGAGAGAGAGAGAGAGAGAGAGAGAGAGAGAGAGAGAGAGAGATGGTCACCAGTAATACAGCATTCTAAATATGAAGAATGTTGAAATCAATAAACTCCAAGATGAAAACTAAACTCTAAATTCCAATATGGGATAAAAAAATTAAATGCACAAATCTAACCTAGAACAAAGATAAACTATTTTTAGGAAAAGACAAAAGAGCGTTAATGAGACTATAACAGAGTGCATGGCATCAAACCTTCATGGGGATAAAGAAAATCAATAAATGGGTTGTCCAGGAAGACAAGAATAGGAACAAAGTAAAGATAAACAACGAAGATGAAAAAATAAAACCATTACCAGAACAATGCGGACGGCTTTAAGTTGGATGGGCGTTTTTGGTGGAAGACTCTCATGATGGATATCATAGAGATAACCCTCCTTGATCACCCCTAAGAAACGATCAAGCAACACCCTCATCTTAAACTCGAATTCAACACCATAAAAAATGGTAACACCAGTCTGATCTTTAAAAAAAGGGGACAAAAGGGCAGGCAGACCGTCTAAATGAAATAAAAGAAAATGGCAATTTCTTATTACATTTCTTTCCGTAAAAAAGTAAAAGAAGAAAGCAACGTTACATACCATTGCATTCGGAGTCCAAATTTTCGCCGTTCAGGTGTTCGGTTGGAGAGTCACTCTGGACGTCGACGTCTCCCTTTCCGCTGAAACCTGTGGACTCGCCCTCCTGGCACGTCGAGAGAGAGAGAGAGAGAAGGAGTGCTATAAGTACCAACAACAACACAGACGAATGAAGGGGGAGAAAGTGTTGTGGTAAGAAAAGGACGTGGCCTGAGTAGTGTTATTGCTAAAAAAGGCAAAAGAGTGGAAAGGGCAACAGGCAGCGATCTTACTTACCACCAAATCGTCCGCCGCAATACCTGCAGAGATGCAGGCGTCCTTCTCTCCCGGCATATCTGATCCATCATGGGATGCCCCTCCTGCGAAGAAAGCAACTAATAGTTCGTTACAAGAGACATAATTAATGAGGAGCATAGAGAATTAAAAGCCAGTGCACGCCGAGAGTCTACCGCGGTTCGGCGCCTTCGCACAATTCGAATGGGCAGAGAGGCCGGCAGCAATGTGGTTATCAATACATGCCATGGTGGTAATCATGCTGCTGCAGGGATACGAAACCACGTGAAAAGAGAGAGAGAGAGAGAGAGAGAGAGAGAGAGAGAGAGAGAGAGAGAGAGAGAGAGAGAGAGAGAGAGAGAGTTGATCTTCAATACGAAGCAAGAAATGAACAAAGTTTGAATATGCAAAGATTTGTTAAACTAGAAAAGTTTTTGGAAAGAAATTCAAGAATGGTTTTCACCCATCACAGGCCTAGAAAGAAGAATGAGACGAAGATCAGGGTTTCTATGTAGTTTGGGAACCGGATTTTTTCGAAGATTTTGGAAATTTTAGTGGTTGTTGCATGATTTGAAAAGAATTGCTTACCATGTAAGATTTCAACAACGATTTAATCGATACTGATAAATCTCACAAATGGAAGTCAAAATGTAAGAACGAGAAAGAGTGCAACAGGAATCATTTAACTCAAAGAAAAATTCCGGTCTGATTTGGTGCACATGACGCACAAGTCAGAATTTTCACACAAGGACAAGTACTTCTTGAAATCAGGCAATATTCAAAATGGATTTAAGTAAACAACTGCAGCAACATTGGAACATCTAATGGAAACCCCCGTTTTTTTCGAGGCGTCGAGAAAAACCGATCATGGATACACAACCTTTAGCACTACTTCGTTCAAAGATCAAAATGCAAAATCAAAACAAGTCCAGTAATTTTTATGGAAAAAAGGTGGTATTTCTTCTTAATTCTAAAATACAGAAATTAAACCTCACGTACGGCAAGGGGATGGTTGTTGTCTAGCTCAAATATTAATCCGATACTCCAGAAATAAATGCATTTTCCATTTTTCAAGTACATGAATTTCTAGAAGAATGAAGAAATTCTAATGTCACAAATAAGTTGAGCTTAAAATTTATTTTGGACAAAAAGATGAGCAAACGTAAGCACATCTCCTTGCAGTATATACATCACAGAAACATCTAAGTTTCAAGATCCTAAGATTAAATGAACTATTACCAGAGTACGACGAAATCGCCACACGGAAGCTAATTTCTTAGGTAACTCGTACGGAAAGAAAGTACCAAATATATAGGCAAGAATTCTTGCAAAACCTCATGAAAGATCTCGAGAGCTAGTCTTGATCATCGTTTCTTCAACTTTCTTGCCGTTAACCAATTACGAAATTGCAGAAACATGACACTTATCATATTTAAATTCATCTAGGCCGGAAAAAAGAACGTAAAGGATCAAAGAATGACCAGAATTCACCTCAAGTGGAAAAAGATCAAGAAACGCGAGATTTTTTGAAGAGAAAGGGAAAAAGCAAATTCATGCAAATGAATCATGCATGAAATCTTGATTTTGAACGGGAAAAGCAGAAAAGGTCACCGTTTTCCAAATCAAGTAATCGATCTGCTGAGAAAGACGAAATGCTAAGATCATCTCTTAGCTTATTTCCATTAGGAGAGAGAGAGAGAGAGAGAGAGAGAGAGAGAGAGAGAGAGAGAGAGAGAGAGAGAGAGAGATGAATATTCTTACATCAACCGAAGTTTCTACTCTTAATTTCGTCTTCGTTACCTCCCACACAGAGAGATGAAAATGACGAGTATATCGTCACTGTATTTGTAGTTTGCTTTTCCCACGTAAGCCAGTCTTCCAACCAATCGCAACTTCACTCGCGTGATTTGTTTTAGGGCATGGAAATGATTCTCATTTTCTGCAGGGACGTGCATTCGGCTTCCGGCGGGCTCTACATTCAGGGAATCAAATTCTAAGCTCAAAAACACCCTTATATCGCAATAAAACCTCAGCTTTGACCAACTCTTGCTGCGCCCTCAAAACCAGAACACACTGCAGTGAGAGGACGTTGAGTCACCACGTGAATGGCTTATCTGTAATTTAATTGAAAACGACACCGTATGTTATGGTTATTAAAGTTCCAGGAGGCCGTGGTTTGTTAGGGCGGAGGGCGAGGGCGGTGTCAGAACGCGATCCCCTCGCATGTGAAGGGCGATCTCGCCACTCGTGCTCGGGATATCGAAACCGGCCAGGGTGGGATGGTACCGGCCGTGGTCTCGCCAGGCGGCTAGGTTGCGGCCCGGCTGGGCCGATTAATACCCACTGGTGTGAGAAGTCGACACTGTTTGAGTCAACTTAGTCTAGGTCGAACTTGAGTTAACTTGGTCAGTGGCTCGAGCCAAGTGGATCTAGGGCCATTAAATGGACTGAACGAACCCAACCGCGGCCGTTGTTCCCTACTTGTGTGTTCTGTTTTGTGTAGCCCGAACCAAATACAAACCGAGATAGATAAGCCAACTGAAACGTGCTACATCAAGTTAAACGCAAGATGTTTAACGTTGAAACCAAACCGCAAGGAAGTTCATATCGGCTGAGCTGAACTTAACAAACAGTAGTGCTCATGTTTGGCTAAGATAGCGTACTGAGGAGCTCGCATTTGGTCAGTCTAGAGCAAGTTTGAGCGAGCTGAACCCACCTGAAGGCAGCCTGGTTTTAACTCAAAAACACCTTATGGTATTTTTGGTTCGCTCAGAAACAGATCTTAATTTTAATCCACACGCACCTCTTCATGTGCGAAATAGATTCTGGACGAAAAATTAGGAATAATTATGCTTATACGGAATCAAAAGTAAATCCTTATTTTGTTCTTCCTCTGGGGAGTGTTTGATCAAGAAGCCTCAGGTTAGTAACTGAAATTGTAGTTATAGTTTTCCTTGTAATCAAGCGAAGGTTTCGACATGCAGTAAAAAGTGGAGTTTCACAATCTTGTTTTTACTTAATTACCAAAACTTGAAGTTCCAGCTCCTTTGCCCTAGCCTTGCAATCAAGCACCCACTCAATTCTACCATAAACCAAACATACCATAGCCTCCATCATTTGTCTTGTTACTTCTTTGAACTACACCATATTCATCAAAACCTAAATAGAGGATTATTATTTGCACACCCCAAACTACTATACACACTCTTTTTTTAACGATTTCTGAAAATACCTTGGTCATTTTTTAAAATTCTCATACAGCTCATGTTCTTTTCTATGATTCCTCGTAAATGAATCCCATCAAAATTTGGTCGATCTTCTCTTACAAAAAAATGAGAGAGAAGAAAGAAAAAAAAGAAGAAAAAGAGGTTTATATGTTTGAATCAATAGGTATTTTGTATTTTTGAGAGATGTGTTCATGAATTCAACGGTATTTTACTTTTTCTTTGTGTATTTGATGTCATTGATCCAACAATCATGAAGTCGTCACGAGTTGATCTTTTATATTTTTAAAAGGTTTGTTCATGGATTCAATGGTATTTTACTTTTTCTTTGTGTATTTAATGTCATTGATCCAACAATCATGAAGTCATCACGAGTTGGATAGAGACGTGGTTTGGTCCTCGAGTGTGAGGATCAAAAAAGAAAAAAGACGAGGAAAAGTAAGATTGAATGAAGAATTTAAAATATTCATTTTTTCATATCTAATCAATAACTCAACCTTAAATAGAATGTATTTTATTCTCCTTTTCCTTTCGGATTAGACAAGAATGTTGTTGATTATTTATAGGGTTTGTTAGTTCATGGGTTCTTTGATTCTATTGTTTTTCTTTTTCAAATATTGAATATAAACGGATAATTCCTAAAAAGTATGAAAAGAAGGCTTTGAACACAAGAGTATCATGTTGTTTATAGGGGGGAGAAAGGATTTGCACATCAGAGAAAGGAGAGAAATTGTGTTGAGAGTATTTTAGGTATTTTAAAAAAAAAAGATATGTGTATAGTAAAAAGGGTGTATATGTATCAATTCTATAACTTTATAAATATGGTAACTACCTTAATAAGTGTGTGTATAGTTATTAAATCGTGCTTTTTGTTTCCATAGTGGTTCTTTCAATAAAGCTCAAAATTTCTACTAGAATATTTAATGCACATGTGCAACACCAAGAAAACATAAAAATGTATACCAACGGTTGCTTCATTGGAGTGGTTCAGCACTTGTTCCCCTTAAACAAGGTCCCAAGTTCGAATCTCAAGAATATAGAAAATCAGGATAAAAAAACTTTACCCTATAGTGAAAAGATTCCGCTCTAACCCTAACCCTACTAGGTGTCACCGGCCACAACAATCGCTTCAACACAGGCACACGATAGATTTCCATTTTCATGGTGTTAGGTGGGGAAGATTTCCATTTTCATGGTGTTAGGTGGGGAGGGGGCAAGGTATTAACCTCAACCAGTATTCAATCTTAAAATGTAGCTTTTACAGTGAACTTTCAAAATTTCAGGAGGAACAGCCGCCTCCACACCCTTTTTCCCACACCCTTTTATGTAGATCTGCCACTGACCCCACCAACAGCAGGTTACCAAGAGGTGGTCAGCCACAAGAGTGCAGTCCTGAACTGTCACACCCTCTTCTCTCCCTTCAACCTCTCTCTTCTCAAGCACCCACACACAAAAGAGACTCCAAATGATCGAATCCTCCTTTTATACACTAAGGAACCAGTTACAAGCAACTAAGACACCATAATATGGATACTTAGGGGGAACACATCTTAGCCCCTTATTTGGACTCGCACACATGCACTATACAAGACTCGCTCCATAGTCGACTAAGCACAAATACCTGGACTCAACACCCTCAAGCAGACCCGACTCCCAAATATCGATAAGAGGTCTCCACAAACCTTCTTAGGTTGAATCTGAGTCTACGGTAGAGCTTGGCTGGTACGTGTAAACCTCCTTGGAACCAACAGTGAACCTCTTTAACAAAACTAACACAGTTAATACTCATGTGACTCACTTATTACATGATTCAAATACCGAACACATGACTATTTAACTTGAAGGTTCATCCGAGCCGATCCACAAGTCAGGAGAGTCCTGGGTCTTTCTTTCAGAGATTGCAGAAAATACATATTGCGTTGTGTCTATACCCCTCTAAAATTCAAATTGCAATACGTACTCCTTTATAACGAGTCCCTTCCACATATACCCTTAAGTGGAGCATTTCTTTCTTTCAATTTTACGTAATCACCATGGTTTCAACCTTGTACTACTTTAACTCGTTGGATCCTTACCTTGCGCTTAGACTAACTTCTCCAACACTAATTGGATTCGGGAAGAAACACAACCCATCCGTAAAGGAATTGACAAAATTTTTGTATTGGTTGTTGAGCAAAACCCTCCTTGTTCAGGCTTCTGACCAGCCGCATCTATCAAAATTATGTAAAGAGAAAGGCGAAATTGCACACAGACCAACAGCTGGCTACGAGGCTCAAATCACAAGTTGAAGGTTGTAAGTTCGGTACCTAGGGCGTGCGTATCTGACATCAGTGTTGGTTGAAGAACAAGACACGCGAGAATGATTTCATAATTTGTTTGAAAGTAAATTGAGGAGTTGACATATCAATAAACTCTAACGTTCATATCTGCAAATGCTTCGAGGACTTTGCAGCAGTGACCAATTTCCACTAGAAAAGGAGTCATTAGCAATTCAGTTATGTGAAAAGAAACCCCTTTTGTTGTAGCCATCCAAATGAATGTTGCAAGGAATTCAAATGTAACAATGGGCAGTTTTTGTCATACCAACTCTCAAGGTTTACCTTGAAGAAAGAACGTCTCCGTCAAAAAAATACATAAATTATTTGAATACGCGAATACCAGAAGATGAACACATCAAGAATAGGGATCGCCAAACGAAAACCAAAACCTGTCGGGAAGCGGCGAAAGCAGTAACATGTACCTTGTATCCATCTATGTGAAATGAGTAATAGTATTTACAGACGGGTGATAATATTTACAGCTTCAATCAAACTGAGTAAACTATACTGTACAGTATGCACATTGACACTTATTTAATAGTAATCAAGGGCTATTCCCTCCAAAACAAATAACCATGGTGGAACATCACACCATAGCTGCGGACAAGGTAAAGTAGAACATATAAAGGTTCAGCAACTTAACGACCTTCTACCAAACAATTGCATTTCTCCATTGAATTGATGGCCTTCCTTTTTTCCAATACCATTGATTCCATGTAGTATGGAAGTCATATGCATTTGGTGTTTTCATATGATATAATTGTTAGTGCAAAAGAAGGCACCTTTTTATTAAAAGCTCCCGCAGATGATTCCTTGGCAGTGTGACCACGTTGCTGGTCACTTGCCCACTTGAAACCCCCTAGGCCTCCTGCAAAGATGACAGCCACTTCTCTATGTGTTTTTTGCTCTCTGCATGTGGAAGAGGTGTAAAAATACGATCAGACAGCAGAAGTTGAATTGAAAGTGAAACCAAACAAATTTACAACAGTGCACTTAAAAGTATTTTACAAGAAGCTTATGTGGAAAGAAACGATCAGCGCAAAATAGATGGATACGAGATTCAAATGGAAAGCAGATGTGAAGAAACAAGTTCGTAGGCAAGCTTTTTCCAACGACCATGAATTGGATCATCAAGGTTGTACGCCACTTAGTTAGTTCCCACAAGTTGAAAGAGTCTCTGCCACCAAAGGCTCATACACCAGAATCAAGTCACAATTTTGCTGGTTTAATCCCAAAGTTGATGCTCTAGCAGTTCGCAGTCCACCAAGAAAACATCAGAAATCATTGCAAAGGGGCAAGACGTCACACATCGTAGGAACCTGAGTCAGAGATGGTTTCATCCGAAAGCTAACTCTCAAACAGAGCAACAAAGAATCCCGCTACAGTTTTTCCAATAATGGATTCTGGCAACACAACAGACGGAAAATTTCTTAGTGGAGTATGTAAATGGGGGTGTTAAGAATAGCCGGCTCTGGCAACTTCAAAAGTACGGAATTAAAGCTACGACAACCCTCTTCGGGGAAGCATCAAAGAAGACAGAATGCGTCTACAGAAGAAGGAAATGACCGTACGCTACAGCGAAGAACAAAAAGGTTTTAAAGGCACCTTTCCAAAGAACAAAGGAAGAGAAATGTGCAAAGGGAAGGGGGAAGAGAAGACTCACCTGCAGAGTACCCATTGTCGAAGCTCGAAGAAAAGATACCCAAAAGCCGATTCTCTGTCCTTTCGGCCACGTACTGGCCGATAGGCTTGCCGTAGCAAGGAACCAGAACTGCGAAGCTATTGTCTTCAGCAGCATCACCATCCTGGAATTCCGGGCCATGGGGTTCCAGCCAACCGATTGACCAATCCGAGTCGTCAGATTCGGACCCAGACATGCACCCGCCGTCCGATGGCACCAGAACCATATCGTATTCTTTGTCTATTGCTTTACGTTCCCCCCGTATATGCAGTTTTTTCTTCACCTTCCTTGAGGTAGACGGAAATCGCGGTCCGTTCACCGCCCGCAAGTTCACAGCGTCCAGCTCACGGATAGTTGATTCTGACGAAGACATTGGAGAAGAACCAGATCTAACAGAGGGTTTGCGTTCTTTCCCACTCCACAGCCGCCAAGAGAGACGAGGGAACGTAAACGCCATTTTTCATCGCCCTTATCAGCTCAAGAAGATGGTCTTAACTCTCGTAGCTGATATTGATAGCTCTGAGATAATCACAAATCACGTCTATTCAAGATCTGTTTTTCATGGAGAATTTCACGTCCCAGACCCAAAAGAGAGATTTGTTTATACGTTCAAATGTACCGAAATCTCTCAACCAGACATTGATAAATACGTAACGAAAAAGGATCACCTTTTCCCGACTGTGATTATCTTCAGATCGCAAGAGATTATGAAACCGTGACCTTTCCCATCGGGAAAAAGATTTTAAAAAATCTGCGAATCATGCAATGACGATACTCTGTTTCTGGAGATCACATATCAAAAATATGGAACTCTACTAAATAAAGAAAGTCGAATTGAAAGAACGACCGAAAATCCCCCAAAGTTCGGCAAGAAATGACGTATAACCTTCACGAAACTAAGATTTCCCTGTCAACATCTCCAAAAAGTAATAAAAAAAGGACTCAAAATACAGAAAACAACCTAAAATCTTGCCTCTTATCCAGATATAACAGATTGTCGCAATCCGAAGCCACGATCGGACGATTAAGACGAGATAAGAATCAAAATGAGGAAAGGAGCGAGAGAGATGAACGAAGCGACGGGAGGGACGATTTTCCAAGCGACCTCCCGCTAATCTCGAAAAACAAACGTTCCCACACCTATAGCTATTTATAGGCCGTGCTTTTTTCCTTCTCTTCTCTTGGACTCCACGCTTTCTCTCAGGCGGATTCTTTCCTAATCGAATTTGACGGTCTGGATTTATCACTTCTCTCTCCTCAGCCGTCCGATCTGCTTCTCTCATCCAATCATTCGTAGAGGGAGAATCTCCATAGCTTTTTCTCCTTACGTGTATGTAAACCGCCACGTCAGATCCGAAAGGCAAAGATTTGCTGGATGCTCACGTGGCAGTCGCAGCAAACAGGAGATGAAACCATGTGTCATGATTTATATCCGTTGATTTAGCGTGGCCTTTTTTCTTTCATACGAAAATAAAAAAACAACAAATACTCTTACTTAATTTGAGGAGCTGCCCGCCAACATAAGATTTTTTCTTGGCACACCTTCGAATGTGTCACAACTATTTCGTATTGCTTTAACCCAATAGAAGTCGCTCAACAATAACGAACAAAAATAAAGATAATATATATTATTGATAAACAAAGAGCACATGATATAGAAATATGTGGAAACAAAGAATCCATGTAGTTGACCCGTTTTAGTATGAGAAAAGGCTTAGTTGTTATTGTTGTTGTTGTTATGAATTGAGATACGAAGAGGTCGCAAACGTATCAAGTTATAAATTTTAAAAATAGTTTATATTCCGTTTAACCTTTTTCTTTTTAAGGGATGCCTATATTAACCGGACCCTATGGGGCACCAACCCAACCAGACCCGAACGGCACGTCGGACACCCAACTAGAATCAGGTTTGGGTGCAGAAACAAGATGCCTCTATCCGTATCCAACCCTATATTTGCCTCAAGTCACACCGGATCATGTCCACTAAGACTGATCATTCAGTGTTTTTAATGGCATGAATGTAATAATAATATCTTATATATATTTTTAAATGTTTCAAATTATAATCATATTACTCAATAATAAAAGATAAGTATATAGATAAGGAGGTGAATGGATCCTGTCGACCTATTACTTTTAGGTGTCATGTGATAAAAATATTCTTTGTATTTTTTTAAAACCTCTTAAAAATTTGAAATTACTCTCAATATAAGTGGGTAATCCAGTTTTTCTATTATATATATAACTCATTTTTACCCTACATTTTTTCGAGAGAACTCGAACTTATACACGTGCTGTTAAGGTTCGAGAGAGGGTTGGATATAGGTATATTCACCCAGTTAACATCCCTACAATGAAAGGCTAAAATGGGGTGTATACCCACACATAAACATGCACAAACTTGGATCCTGGCTTGGCATGTTCTTGACAATGACGCAAGGCAAAGGAGGCCCAAGAGATGAAATTGCCACCCTTAAAAAACATGCACTAACTTGGGATTGTTGATAGTGAAACCCACTTTCGTTGTCGATGGTGGCGATGTGCGGTGGTTAGACATTTGATCCAACAAAACACAAATTCATGTATATCCACACATAAACATGATTAACGAATAAGGTTCATAAAGCTAAAAACAAAAAGTATTTTTATATTATGATAGTAAAAAATAAGTACATAAGTACTCAATGCTTTTCTTTTATCAATTCCGCTAAAAATGTCAACAACAAGGTAGGTTGGGAACAGATATACCTCTACCAGGCCCCAACCCGAACCTAGAGCGAGTACGAGTTTGGTTACTCTTTTCTCCAATGGGTATGGAATAAAACGAGTCATATATATATATACGTGTTTATACATACACACACACACACACACACACACACATATATATATATATATATATATATATATATATATATATATATATATATATATATATATATATAATCCTAACACACTATGTGTATACTTTTTGAGGAGTATGAGTTTAATTTCACACTTTTTTCAAAAACTCTTATTTTTTTAATTACACTCATATCATAAAAAATTAATAGGCAAACATTGGTAAATGCCCGAGGATTTGGTTTCTCTCTCTATCTATCCATATATATATATATGTGTGTGTGTGTGTGTGTGTGTGTGTGCATGCACTTATACAGAAACATATACAATTATATATGTGTGTTGGGTATGAGTCAGGGTATGTTTTGGGTCAGATCCGAGCATCTTATCCGAGGTCAGGTATTCTCCAACCCGAATGGTCAAGGCCCCATAGGTCAGGTCAATATTAACATCCCTAAATTCCAATGACTGATCACACTTGATTGGACAAGTTTTTATTTGGGAGTATCTCATATGAAGGACCTTATCATTAACAGAAACAGGCGCACATATTATATATATATATATATATATGTGTGTGTGTGTGTGTGTGTGTGTATGTATAGACTAACATGATGCTAAGTCAGGTCGTGTCGTGGTCGACCTGAACCGAAAGTGGCACGACCTGCCAACCCCAGTTGCGATCCCTTAGATCTATATGTTGGTTGCCATACCATGTCTCTATCGTCTCTAGCAAAAAATAAGTACCGTAGAGGCCACTAGCAAAAAGTTTTCCCCAGACATTTAAGAAGTAACGAAAAGAAAGGTTGCTTTCAAACAAAAGCATGTTAAAAGGTATTGCTTCGCGTGCTGCTCAAGAATACTTGAAAACAACGCGAAAAAACTAACCCTGCTGATAACTTGGAATATTGTCTTCCAAATCGAGCGTCAACTTATTATGACGATCCACATGAACGTCGCCAACTTGCAACATCATCTATATAACCAGGATCAAGCTAAATCCATTGTAATGAAAACCATTAACAAGCTAGATGATAGGGTCCGGTTCTGGACTTTGTGTTGAGTTGTTCCCTACCTTAAAAGGTAGCTTTTCTATTAATAAGAAGAGAACAAGAACAAAAACGAGAAGCAATAACCAAACATGTAGCATTAGTTATTAATTAGATGGGTATTTGGGTCCTAATACCTGAAAACAAGATCCAATTAAAGTAATCTCACATAAATGGTTTTAAAGATTTTGCTTGATTATGTGGTGGCTGAAATTCGGAGCACAGTGCCGAATCCGACCTAGCAACAACGGAGGTTTGTATCTTATGATATCAATACAAGCAATAGTACCAGGAGCTAGACATGGCTGGTTTTGGTTTTTCAGGAATTAGGAACCGGAACTGAACCGAGACCGGACATGTTCCAATCCTTGGGTCCACTTGCAAGCTGAATGAAGGTCGTGAGTTCAATACCCTTACATACGTTCATCCTCTATATTTTAGCAAAAAGAAAATCAAATAAAGAAAGGCTTCTTTTACTCAGTCTAAACAGCGCGCATACAAGATTATTAAGTTTATCTTCAAGCTAAGAATCTGTTGCTTTTTAAGATGGAAATATCTTTATCATCTAATTCGAAATGAAAGCCATCGACCTCTTTATCCTTCCACCGCTTAAAGCTCACGAAAATACGGACAGGAATGAACCAAATTTCTTTTAATAAAATTCCAAAACCAGAGAATGCACCAACTGGAAACAAAAAACAAATATTTTCTTGTGGCTCACATACTTAACGGCGCTCTACGTACGCCGCGCGAACTCGAAGGGCCTACCATAGCATGATGCTCCAAGAGGACCTCCATATTCTCATCACAACTCTCTCTCTCTCTCTCTCTCTATCTATCTATCTATATATATATATATATATATGTGTGTGTGTGTCTGGACGCCTGTGTGTGAGTTTCTTTTTTGTTTTGCTGTATGGAGAAGCCAAAGCCTAACGCAAACACATACACACACACACACACACACACACACACACATATATATATATATATATATATATATATATATATATATATATATATATATAGAGAGAGAGAGAGAGAGAGAGAGAGAGAGAGAGAGGTGCCTGCACTGTGAGTGGGCGTCAGAGAGTCCTACCGATAAGCTAACGCTCTTGGTGCGTTTGCGTGTGAGTTTGTTCGCAGTAAATTGTAATGGAAATAAATTGCTCCTTGAATATTTGGGCAAATTGACCTCCATTTTGAAAGGATATTAATTTGCACTAGATCTTTGGCCTAAGTGCGCACGGTGTCCCCACTTTCCCGTGTTTAATTCCAAGATCTCACTTTTAATAACTTTTCCAATGAAAACAAAGTTAAATCGGACCCAAAATTCAAACCAAAACTGTTGAATTGCACCCTAGAGGTGCCGGCTCGGTTGCAAGTTTTAGGTTTCCGTTAAACCAAAAGCACGGTTTGGAACCAACCTTCCGGGTTTACCCGCAAGCAGATAGCCCATAGATTGATGCTAGAATTTATGAATTTACCTACTGAAAAAGAACATGGAGATACACAGGAAGAATGATCAAACAGCTCTAATGCCAAGAAGAGAAGTCGATTCTTTTCGTAATTCCGAACAAAAGTGCCATCTAAGTTTAAGACTTACAACTGACTAATTTTGATCTCTGCCAAAGGAACACCAATTTGTATTCCCATTTTAAGAAACTACATGTCTGTCCAATTCTAATAAAATTTAAAATGGTTTACGCTCCCATGAAATTTTCCAATCAGAATAGAAGGATGATAGGAGCGAATTCGTGTGGAGCAGCAGCAAGAAGACTGCTTCTTTCTTGTTCAAGAATACAAATTAGTCACAAGGCTACAAGTAATTGTTGTTCTCCTTCTCTTCGCTAGAGCCTCTGGCGGGCCGAAGCGGGCTTCTTGATGGAGCTCTGCTTGGTGTTTTTTCTGCCTCTGCATCGTCGGCGTCACCGGCATTTCTCTCTCAAGATACTGTCATTGCTCATCTTCGGCAATGGCCGCATAGCTCGAGGCAGTTTTAAGGGGAAGGGAATATCTTCGGCAACCGTAGAGGCAGTCTGTTTCGGCACTTCGACTGTTTGCTGTTATTGGCCTGCGACTGGAACAGTTGGTGTTGGTGCTGGTACCAGTTGAATTGAAGATCTCTTCCATTTCTTTCGCTGAGTTGCCTGCGATGCATTTGAAGCAGCCTGCGCACAAGCAGCAATTGAACCCATCATCATGGATCACGATATTAACCCTAAATCCATGTATTTAAACGCTTCTGTCACCGTTCTAACCTCATTTCGGTGTCCAACTCCACACTGTTTGTCCTCTAAAAAGACTTCATTATTATAGATGGATTATTACATAATTAGCGAATTAACCTTGAAAACGGTCATCTAGATCGATTTACATATTGATACTTTAAATTTAATAGAAAATAGTTATATGAAATATTATATATAACATGTAATAATCATATCTAAATCATACTTAAATATTTCCCGCTCCTTGAATTAACCTCGAAAACGGTCATCTAGATTGATTTACATATCGATACTTTACATTTAATAGAAAACAGTTATATGAAATATTATATATAACATGTAATGATCATATCTAAATTATACTTAAATATTTCCCCGCTCCTCCACTTATGATTTGAATGTTTGCTGTTTCCTGCACTCTCACCCACATTGACACCAATGTGCAATAGCCCCAAGACTCGTTAAAAAGTGCATGATTCAAGTTTCTTATTAAATAAAGATGAATTGAATTGAGGGTAATACATACCACTACGTTGCCTATATCTGAGAGTGGCTTTCGTTGCTTGCCAGTCTCAGGGTTCATCTCTGCCGGCATATCCTTCATGGCATTCCCTAAAATTGCTGCTCCTTCTGCTGCAAGCAAGGCGTTTACCTCTTCATCAGAGCAGCTTTCGCGGTTCGCACATCGGCTAGGCCTGCAGCTGCATACGGTACCACACAGTCCACCGGATTTACGGCATTCACACTTCAGAGTCTTACAGCCAGAGGAAGAGCTGCATGTACAACATGTAGATGCAGAAGAGACCATGTTGTTGGTCACTTCCTTCGAACTCTCTAAGCTAGATTCTTGTGAATTACAGGCTCTTTCCTCAGTACTAGATACAGAGCCTACCCCTCGCTTGCGTCCCTTCTTATGCTTTCGTCGATCATCATCAGATTGTTGATAATCATCATCAGATGGATCAGAAATCTCAGAATCTGATGTGTCCATGTCATCAAACACATCGGGACCATAGTTGAAACAGATTGAGTTGCGTATCTGTAAATACAAACCACATGTCAAAGCAAATCTTCAAGCACATACATGCACGAGCGCATGGAAGCACACACGCATAAAATCAAGTTAACTCAATAAAATTACCGTTCTTAAGTCATAGGGATGCCCCTCCCCGCCATTACTTTGAACCGCCTCTTTCTGAAATTTAAAAACATACGACATTTATCAGAAGATTAGCCAAGCAAAGAAATAAGAAACTTTCGAAGACAAGATGATCTCAAAGTCCATGGGAAAACTTTCATTCGTGATGCATATTCCTTGAAGTTGATTTTAGTTTCGTCTAACATTAAGAAGGATGTTTTTCTATAAAGAAACTAAAAGTGAATATCGTTTTGAATAGTAGTTGAATGGATGAACTGAAACAATAAAACAATGAAGACTTCTCAAAAGTCCCGTGATATTCTTCCTTTGTAGTTTCTCTAGAGAAAGCCTTGAAGTGCCAGTCAAAATTCGGATATGATATTTCATTTACATGTCCACATAAAAGTTCAAAAGTGCATACCTTATCCATTCGTTGAACATCCTTCTGCATCTTAACTTGAGCTTCCATTTGTCTCAGTAGACTATTGAGTTTGCCAATTTTATCTCTGAAGTCCTTGTTCTCAGAATCTTTCTCCCTGCATTCCCTTTCTTTGTCCATCAAGCAACACCTGAAAGAAGGCAGTGAAGTTGTGCATTAAAAATCTAGAAAGGCCAAGGTTCCATATAACATCTTGACATCAACAAGGAACTACAAACTCCATGATTACTACTAAGATCAATGCTATCATCGAAGTAGTTATCCTTCTCTCTTAAATGACGACAAAGCACATGATAAGCTACAGATAATCTCTGTTTTGAAGATTCAGCAAAACTTTTTGTCATCCTTCAAATGTTATCATGTCACTAGAATTATCAATTATAAGATGCACACTTGCACACTTCACTCTAAGCAGGCATATGAACAACAGGTTTCCACTTATGGATGTTTTATGGAATGTCAAACAAGGATGATACTTCCAAGTCTATAATTATTTACCAACAGATGTTTCACATATCGCCGTAGTAGCTTTTAGCTTACATTACATGTTAAAAGACTAAATGACAAGGATGGCATTTTCTCCGTGATCGTTTACAAACCTTTTGTTCTTCCAAAATTTTCCTCGTCTCCAAATAATTTCGCTACTCTGAACTTAGTTTGTACATTTGCATTTAATCTCTATTTTTTCTCTAATGTCTGTCTTTACCAGCAACACCTTTGTTTCCCATGGAAACCGTTCTTCTCAAGTTTAACGGGAGTGATTTGAGCAAGAATGATTCTCGTTAAGACCATTCGCTCACTTGACTACCAAGGCAAGGGAATAGTTCTAATGAGTTGTACACGCAATTCAAAGTCCAATTCTCATCAACAATTGGAAAGGTCAAGCGGCCAACATGTAATTCCCGGTCTGGAATGAGACTCTCACAAGAATCTGCCTCACAGTTTCGATGTGCTTGCAAAGCGTAAATCTAATCTTAAATTGTCAGGCACCTATCTTGGTGCCTTTTTTAATAGAACCATTCCAAGTTCCAAATGATCAGTATTCAACTAAGTAGCTGTATGCTTCACCGAAGACCAAATCCACATGGCGCTCTGCCCAACATGGACTACCGAGATCGATGAAGGGCTATGATGATATCCATGGAACCCTGCAATTTCCTGTATTCATATAAAATGCAGGTGGTTGCTCCTCCACGAGGAATGTTTTTGGATGAAAGATGAGATATCATGTATGTGAAACTGCTTTTCCCAGACATGATAAACAGGTGTGTAAAAGCTCAATTACCTTGAGGAAGAAGCAAGATTGAATAAGTAATTGAGTAGATTTTTTGCATCACCAAGGGAACGCACTTGGCTCCAGCGGCCACGTCCACTGAAAAGCCGTTCACGTTCTTCTGCTTCTGATAATTGTGAAGCCATAGATACGAGGGTGCTGGATGATGTAGCCAACATATTCTCAAGTAAAAATATTCTCGAGTTCCTCGCACCTGGTGACATACTCGGTGTACAATTGCTGAATATAGGAAAATTGAAATGGTTGTAATAATGTGATTCACAGTGAGATCACATGATTTTCAAAATAAGAACAAATAAACAAGTAACAAGCATAGTAAACGCACCCTGCAGGGTTTTGCTTCAACATTTTGTGTTCTTCCTCAGCTTTGCAATTTCTTCCGCCATTCTAGCTCTCCTATTGATGAAGCACATATATAAGTCAAAACCTGGTTCTCCAGTGGTTTAAAGTGCTGAATGTATGACAAGCTTTGAAAACCCAGACCCCTATATTCGTCTCCCAAACTAACGCAATTTTCACTGTGACAATCCAATCCTAGCTCATTAATATACAATTAGCCTAACTATTAATGATCACATTGAACTGTGAGAATAAACATGCCAGCACTAGAAAAATATAAAGATGGAAAGATAGACGGAAAGATGGAAAGGATTTAAAGGCTCACTCTTGTATTTGGCGATCATACTCAGATCGTACTTCATGCACGCGGACAGTAACTTCAAGTTCATGTTCAATGGCTTGTCTAAGTGCCTTCTCATTGATCTACGAACAAATACAGGAAAAAACAATCACATGCCAGCACTAGACGAAAATGAAATTATGTATCAACAAGAGATACAGAACATCAGAGAAGGCTAACATACCTGAACCCCAGGATTGTTCCCATTACCCCCGACTTCAAAATAAAGAGAATAGAATCCACTTTAGTTTAATAGATTTTATTCGTATTTTTCTTAAATTTCTTTATTAGGAAGAGAAACGCATACCCACTGCTTCACGAGAGGAAGCCTTGCGAGCTTCCAGTAACTCCTTCAGCCTCTTAGTAGCCATGGCAGCTTCTTCAGTCTTGCGTTGGAGAACCTTAGAAGTAAATCCAAGAAAGAATATGAAGATCACCTCTCCGCAAGTTGAAAATTCAAATGGATTAATTTGTGAATACCATCTTTTGCCTTTGATTCAAAGCCAAGAGTTTGTGCATTTCATACGTATTTCGCCTTCCTTCTTTCTTTAGCTGTAAAATGCTTTTCATGTCAATTCATCACAGTTGGAGAAGGATCTCTCTCTCTCTCTCTCTCTCTCTCTCTCTCTCTCTCTCTCTCTCTCTCTCTCTCTCTCTCTCTCTCTCTCTCTCTCTCTCTCTCTCTCTCTCTCTCTCGTATTGCATGTGTCAGTGAATGGATACTCGCATGACATAATAAGTACTAACTTATGACTATAGTATCGTAAACAAAATTAACCATGCAACTGTACCGGCAAAACCTCCTTCTCCCTTGAAGATTTCCACGCCCTAAACTGCTCAGATTCTTGCTTGATCTTGTGTTGCAATTGGACCTGTAGAACAACAATGAAACTGATAAGAATCCATAAACCCATTATATGTAGTACTTGTATATGCATTTCTATGAATTGCATATTAACCTTCTGAGACTTGATTCGCTGAATTTCCTCTTGGAGGCGTTTTGATGCTTCATCGCTTTTCTGCTTTTGTCTTAAAAGTTGAGATTGTGCATCTTGTTTTTTCTTTAAGTCCGTTACCTGAGCAAAAGCAGTCGATATGTCATTCCCATATTCTTCTATCTTCGCAGCAATAAAAAGTGAATAGCATTAGGAGGATAGGTTTCGGCAAGTTACCTGAGCTTCCAGTGTGTTCAATTTTTGAAGATATTCTGCTTTCAATTTCTGAGCACTCTCATCTGAAGTAGATGAAATGTTTACCCTCTCAAGAGTTCCATCTCTTTCTGATAAACACAAAAGGAGGTCGTAAACATACACTTGCGATGTGGTGTTCAATCTACTTTAGAACAACTAAGCCTTTTCCCATACTAGATGGGGTTGGCTAGTAATTCAATCTACTTTACTACAAGAAATTACCTGTAAGAGCTTTTTCTCTTGCTCTAGCTCATGCAACTTCTTCTCATAATGCTGTTTAAGGACCACTGTGTCAGCTTTGGAGTACAACCTCATTTCAGCCTACGAGCCAACAATCAAGCAGTTAATAAAATTTTGCATTTGACAAGAGCATACAATCGCATGGGAATGAAAAATCAGGAACAGAAATATTGCAGTAAAGCTGCAAAACGGAGCGCAGAAAGTCAAAACCATCTGATAAATCCTTTTCCAGTAACAAAATATTGAAAGCATCAAAATCAGATATTAGTTGTAATTCAGTATTGCACCCTATGTTGCACCTAACGGTAGACTACGTAATAACAAAAAGTTGAAGCTCAAGTTGCAAAACACGTATGATATAACCTCCTTTTGTTCAAGACACTTGTCCAACTCCCGAAGTTCTCTTCCCAGTGTATCTTGGAGAACAGAATACTCTTGTTCCTTTTCTTCCACTTGCATTTCACCTGCACCAAGTTCAAATATAAAGTGAAATATGCTTTCCAGATTGCAAGGGTGCAAACTATGACTTCAATAAGTACATACAGGAACATGCAAATTATGACTTCAATAAATACATTCAGGAACCTAGAAAAAACTCTAACGAAACAAATTTTGAAGCTTTGAAGGGGAAAAAATTTTATGTGAGTATTGTGAAGATTCCTTATCCAAAAGGGAAAGCAAATAGAACCAGCAACGCTATGTTGCACGGGAACGGAAACAGACACAGAAACAGGATAAGGGACAAGGGACAAGGTAAAAAATATATATATGAAAAGGGGAAATGGCAACATATGTGAAAAAATAAAAAAGATCCATTTTTTAAAGTGCTAAATATAACATGAAATGCACTAGACGAAATTGAAGTGAAGACCCATTTTGAAGAAAAAAAATACTCACCATATGAGCTATGCTATGATGTGAAAATGCAAGCACTTTTTTATATAACTAGTTTGAAAAGATGAATTGTTTCTAGGATGTTTTAACGTACCCATGTCATGTTGCCATGGAAAATGTGATGTCTTGGGCGTTTCCGTGCATCATAGCAGTGGAAACAACTTAGTATGCAGTTGCAGCACTCAAAAACAAGATTGTTCCCTCGAATGCAAATGGAACGAAGGGGCGTGGTCCTCCTGTTTTCCAACGGACGGAAAGGAGAATCAATATGATTTGAAAGAGTGCTCCGATTCCGAATTCAAATTTTGGTTCGAGCGTGTGAAAGGAACGAAGATGTGATTTTTACTTTGTCTCAAGTGCGAGAAGCGCTTCTCGGTTCTCGAACAAACGACGAAACCCGATTCAAAAACTATGCAGCAATGCCCGTCGATTTTCATGATCCAACGGTCTGAACTTCATGATTACTCTCTGCTATTACTCCATCTGATCAGTTTCAGACATTACTGACGCAAGTTTGGTTCTCGTATTCGAATTGGATCAAGGTATTATTGGATATCTTTTAGTGCCTGCTAAATATTATTTAGGAAAAAATTTCGCAAAAGTATGTGTGTTTTCAAATTTCATACCGTCGAACCTCAAATTATTAATATTTTAAGAAAAACATGAGGCCTTCGTTGATAGTCACATATTACTAATCAAGAGACATGAAGTTATATGATACCTATGAAAAAACTAATGTTTTTAGTTATAAGGTTTTATTTAATCAACTGTTGAAATCAAGTTCTTAGTTGATCAACTATAGAAACTTCTTATTCTTGAACAACAACAACAACAACAACAACTAAGCCTTTTCCCATACTAGACAGGGTCAGCTACATGGATTCTTTGTTTCTACATATCCCTATCATGTGCCATATTAGCAGTTAACTTACAATAAGCTAGATCATTATTTATTGTTTCTTTTCAACACTTTTGTGGTCGTCCTCTAGCTTTTTTAATACTTTCCAAATTTAGTTTTTCATACCTAGGTTCTTTTTTTTTTACCTTCTTTCTATATGTTCAAACCATCTTAAACGATATTCTCTCATTTTATCCTCTATTGGTGCCACTCCTAATTTGTTTCTAATAACCTCATTATGTATACAGTCTTTTCTTGTATAACCACTCATCCATCTCGACATCTTCATTTCCGTTACAGATATCTTTTGTACATGTTGATAATTAACTGCCCAACACTCATAACCATAAAACAAGACGGGCCTAATTGCTGCTCTATAATATTTACCTTTTAACTTTAATGGTAACTTCTTATCACAAAGAATACCTTATGCTCCTCTCTATTTTAACCAACCACCATTAATTTTATGCTTAACATCTCCATCAATTCTTCATCACTCTAAAAAATTGACCCTAGGTATGTAAAACTTTCCTTTTGGGGGATGCAATGTATGCCAATTTTAATTTCTACGTCATGTGAGGTAACCAAATGATCAAACTTACATTCCATGTATTCTGTCTTTGTTCTACTAAGTCGGAGGTCTTTGCTTTCTAATGTTTCTCTCCGTAGTTCCAATTTTCTATTAACTTTTTCCTTAGACTCCTCCACTAATACAATATCATCTGCAAATAACATACACCAAGGTACTTCATCTTGAATATGTTTTGTTAACTCATCAATCACCATTATCAATAAGTATGGACTTAAAGTTGATCCTTGATGTAACCCAATATTAACTTCAAAGAAGTCTATCATTCCTTCATGAGTCCTCACACATGTTTTTGCACCATCATACATGTCTCTTATAAGGTTAATGTATATCAATGGGATACCTCTTTTTTCTAAAGTTCTCCAAAGAACCTCCCTTGGTACCCTATCATAAGCTTTTTCTAGATCAATAAATATAATGTGAAGGTTTTTCTTTTTTGCTCTAAAATGTTCCATAAGACATATCAAAAGGTGAATCGCTTCAACAGTAGATCTACCTTGCATGAATCCAAATTAGTTCTCTGTTGTACTTGATACTTATCTTAACCTACGTTTGATAATTCTTTCCCACAATTTCATAGTATGGCTCATTAACTTGATACCTCGATAATTCACAAAATTTTGAAGGTCTCCCTTGTTCTTATATATAGGTATAAGTTTACATGCTCTCCATTCATCGGGCATCTTTTGGTTTTTCCATATTTCATTGAATAGTCTTGTGAGCCAAGTGATTCTTATTTCTCCTAGTATTTTTCCAAACTTCTATAGGAATATTATTTGGTCCTACTGATTTACCACCATTCATATGTTTAAGAGCCTCTTTGACTTCATTCTTTTGAATACGTCGGTAGAAATTGTGGTTTATATACTTTTCTGATTTGGCTAACTCTCTTAAGCTAACACTAACATCTTTATTTGCATTAAAAAACTTATAAAAATAGTTTTTCTATCTATTTCTTATATCATCATTTGCTACTAGAATTTTTTCATTATCGTCCTTGATGCATCTAACATAAATAAGATCTTTAGTTTTCTTATTTGTAGCCCTCGCTATCCTAAAAATATCTCTTTCACCCTCTTTTGAGTTGAGTTTTTTATATAAATCTTTCCAAATTTTAGCTTTTGCTTCACTCACAACCTTTTTCGCTTCCTTCTTTGCTTTCTTATAAGTCTCTAAAGTTTCACTAGTTTTCTTAGGATAATGTAATTTATAACATGCCCTCTTTGCCTTGATTTTATTTTGCACTACTTCACTCCACCACCAAGCTTCTTTTTGTGTCGGTACACCTCCCTTAGATACACCTAACACATCTTTCGCCACTTTCCTAATATGTATAACCATATTGTTCCACATATCATAGGGTGTACCAACATAATTCCAAAATCTCCTTGAAGGACTTTTGGTCTAAATATATCTTCTTTCTCGCTTTGAGGTTCCACCATTTAGTCTTAATAGCTCAATGCACTCTTTTCTTCTTTGTTCATTTTTTTATTTGTAAATCCATAACTAAAAGCTGATGTTGAGTGGTTAAGCTTTCTCCTGAAATTACCTTGCAATCTTTAACACGCTCTATCTTTTTTTATACAAATAAAGTAATCAATTTGTGTTTGTAATAAGTCACTCTTATAAGTAATTAAATGTTCATCTTGTTTTTTGAAGATTGTATTGACTATAAAGAGATCAAATGCTATACCAAAATTTAAAATCTCCCTACCTTTCTCATTTATATTCTCAAAACTAAAGTTTTCATGAATCCCTTGATATCCTAATGCCTCTTTACCGACATTTCCATTTAAGTCTCCTATTAAACAAATCATCTCCCTTTGTAGAATCTTTTGAATCACCTTATCTAACTCTTTCCAAAAAGTTATCTTTATACTATCTTATAGTCCTACTTGGGGTGCGTAAACACAAACTATATTTAAAACCTCTGCTCCTAACACTAATTTCAACATCATGATTCAGTCACCATATCGTTATATGTATATTACACTATCCTTTAAATCTGTATTTATGATAATACAAACTCCGTTTCGAGCCTTTTCTTTACCTGAGTACCATCATTTAAAACCTGGATCCTCTATCTCCTTTGCATTTTCTCCAACCCATTTTGTCTCTTATAAATATAGAATATGAATCTTTCTCCGAATCTACTTCTTATTTTTTGAAATGTAAAGAAATTGATTTCCCAAAGCATAAAATTTAAGAAATCATAGAATACCAATGTGAAACCTTCCCCAGTATTTATACAGTCCTGGCTAGTGTTGACTAAGAGAACATTCAAGTAAAGGTCTCAAGTTCAATACTCAAGTTCAATACAGGGAGTAAGGATCTGCCTTAAAAAAAATCCATCTGATCATGTTTCTACTTGAGGTCGATAAGTGCTAATTTTTAATCCAATTGATCAATCTTGTCATCTACATTACGAAAATATTCATCGGTAGGATCCGTGCCTATGTTTGGCTTCAGAACTTCGGGATCCATAAGGAATTGCTTCACGTTTTCGGTCCCAAGTCTAGATAAAAGAAGGTCCGGCAGGCCTTCGGCAACCGCCATAAAGTTCAATGGATCCTCATGCAAGACCTTGCTGACCATCCAGTGTTAAAGACTTGCTTAAGGTTAGGTGAAGATCATCTTCCCTTTCGGGTTTGGATCAAAAGCTAAGTATCATGCTAAATTAATCAGATGGTCCTACATTTTTTCGGCTACGACAAAATGCTAAACCTCACCCGTTGAGAATGTAAACTAATAGGTCTGATCCGCACGAACCACCCGATTCATGCTCTAGTCTGGTTCAGGTTCTACCATGTTTGATTGAGCTTAACATAGACTAATTAGATCATTCACAAACCCTCTAAAATCAATATAATTAGTAACCTTATTTAGTATCTGATAAGAAAAGATTTTGCATCAAAAGGATCTACATTGAAACCAAAATTGGATCCAAAATCATCAGTGTTATGACACCCGGTATCAATGCTTCCGAAAACAAAGCCAAACCCGGTTCACCAAAGTTTCATTATTGTAAGGTTCACCGAACCTCAATCCCTTGTTTGGTCCACGAGATTAGAATGTTCAGTCTGTTTGAATTGAATAACAGCAGGAACTCGAACATCCTTTTTTTTCCTTAATGTCCGTGAGTTAGCGTGACTTAAACATGGAACAACATAGACACAATGCTCCCCCTATTTACCTTTGGAAAAGAGATATCATCTTTGTTGTTGTGAGATTGAATCTATATCTTTGTTGTTGTGAGATTGAAGAAGCTAGATATAGATTCAATCTCATTGCTGCATTGTTCAACTTAAACCTTTTCGAAAAATTTAGAATGCTTGTATAGATTTTTGGACGAGGCAACCGTATCACATCTTCCATGATAATCCTGCGGCCATGTCTGTCGAAGCCCAATACATTAAACAGGCGCTTACTTAGTACTGAATTTAATGGAAAACTGGAAAAAATACACTAATTACTATTAGGGAGTCTAATCAAGGACATTGGTGAATAGCAGCTCACTAGGGTACGGGGTCAACTCACAAGTTGAAGGTTGTGAGTTCGATACTCAGCACGTGCATTTGCCTTGGGCCTCACCGTTGCATCAAAAGAAAAGAATCTAAGCAGGAATGTTAACTCTATGTTTGATTTGAACCTGGCGTTTTGATGCCATAACATGTAGAAGTTTGTTTCCTAAATTTAACAGGAAGAGACGTTTTCATTTTTTTAACTTCGTCACCTTGTAGGATCGATTTAAATTTCAAGCAAGTAGCGCTTATTAAGCCAAGGCCCCACGAGCGCTTATTAAATGCTGCAAACAACTGTTTGCAGCTGCTCAATGAGGATTAATTTTCACAGGTACAGGCATGAAGCCAAGTAGAGGATCTAAAAAACTTTGTTGGACTTATCTACTATAGATTTTACAAATTATGATAGAGCTATTTGGAAACAAAGAATCTATATAGCCCACCCCATCTAGTATGGGAAAAAGCTTAGTTGTTGTTGTAATGTAAGCAAATAACTCACTGAATTTTTGCCACAGATTCAACCGTTACCTATAACTTTAGTGATGACTTTCAAAACTTTGTGTGGGATGGGTGAGCTAGCTTGGGCACAATGTAGACCCGCCATTGCATAAGCCCCCAATTGATATTTTTTTCTTTCAAAAGGAGACTTGTTTCGCAAACAGGTTCAGTTTTCACTGTTTATTCAAATCCTGCTTACTCAGATATTAAGTGAACAAAATCAGGCCCCTAAGAGAGAGAGAGAGAGAATCCAATGGTCCAATCCATTCACATCCCTTGGCCAGACATAACAAATGGGCCAAGGAGTTCAAAGTCCATCATAAAATTAAGATTCGATGATGTATTTATGTAGTTCATGCAGCATGCTCTTTTGCAGATTCCTGTGAGCCAAAGTCCACCTTTGGCTCATTTACATGATTCATTAGCAAGTTTTCAATCCCGAAGGATGCTAATTAGACATGGCCGGTTCCGGTTTGCATGGAATTAAGAACCAGAACCAAACCAAACCAGGTTGGACTTGGTTCTGGTTTAGGTTCTAAACATCCTAAAGCAGGAAAAAATATTTAAGTTTTTGAAATTTGAAAATTTTATTAAAAAATATGGAACTAGCAACTCCACACCGCTGGTTTCGGTTCCAACATGGTTCCAGTTCCACAGAAGCTAGAATTGGAACCAAACAAAGTAGTCTTCAGTTCTGGATCTGGTTCCCATGGTTCCAGTTCCAGCTGGTTCTTGACAGGGTTCGATTCCTGTTAAAACCACCAGACCTGCTCGGAACTGGCCATGTCTGATGCTAACCAATGCAATGTGAGCCACATGGGCCACCATGGGGTAAACCTCTCCCAATGCTGGCTTCCACCATTCACAAGACTCAAAGAGAGACCTCGCTTAACTGGAACAAGTTCCTAAGTACTCAAATTTTGCATTAGCAAGTTTAATTACTAGTAACTGTGGCTATTTGAAAATCTGCACAGGACGGAGCAAGAACCGAGTGAAAATGTTTCAAGTTACCACCGGAAAAGGCATTGGAAGCAGATTCTGTTGAAATTAATGAGAAACACAATGTATAATAAATAATAGAAAATATTGATAAAAATAAAGAGTAAACAATGGAGATTTGAAGGAGGGAGCAGACCTCCAATGAAGGCCGCCCCCTCTCTCTCTCTTTCTTAATCTCAGCCACTTAACCCTAATACAACCTATCAACCCTTATATAATGAGTTGTAAAATGTAAAATGACCAAAATACCCTTAGTACAAAAAAAAATACCAAAATACCCTCAATGCTTTGGACAATTATAATAATATCTAAAACATAAAATTTACTAAAACTGACTCTAAATTCATATTCTTCAACACCCCCCCTTAAGTTGGGAGTAAGATACTTCAAAATCAAAACTTAGCAAAAAAAACTGGTTCTTTCTTCACTACACGTGCACGAGCGATTTCTTCGAGGCTTCTGTAAAACAACTTGAACAATCAAGAACACATGGGTAGCACACAACCCTCCTATGGGTGTCGGTTGCTCCCTCTCTCTTTCTTCTTCTCTATAAAGTGATTCAGCATCTACACTTCAAAAGTCATATTTTTTCTACTCTTGAGAAAGCTGATCTTTTGTTATAAGAGGTACTACTCCACCATACACACTTCACACGGCTTTTCTTTCACCCCTTCACATGGTGGCTGCAGCCGATGTGTTGGTTGAGTGCCCTCTCTCTACTATTTAAATATATGAATACAGACATCTGCTTATACTAATCGGTCTGCGCCCCTTCACATAGTGACTGCAGTCGCTTTTCCAGCCCTCCTAGCTGTTTACTTTAACAACTCAAGGTTTTAATTTTCATTCTTCTTAGTGATACTGCCACATTTCATACCAATCAATTCCTCTAGCCTCTTCTATGATTTGATTTGTCATGCATGTGTAGTGGAAAAGACTGATTTTCTTATATTCTATCTTTTTCTTTTATTTCCAATTCTATTGTTTGACCAAATAAGAAGACATTACGTATGACTTCATATTTTCTGTATTTTTTTTCTTCTGAATTTTTCAGCCCCTTGGCTGTCCATTTTCCAAGCAATCTTCTTTGCTGCAACACTTAGCCTTCCTGGCTTTTCATTTTCAGCAGCTTCATTGCTTCAATAACTCTTCAATTTAGCCTTCATTGTTGTCTTTTTCAACAGCTTTCATAGCTGCAAATTTCTGTAACTTCAATGGCTGCAAATATAATCATTACTGCAGTCCTCATGACTGTCATCTTCACACAATTGAACATTGGCGCCCTTGCACGATTGCCTTCTCTCTTCTCCAAAAACTCAACTTGCTCTGGGTGAGGAACATTGACTGCTTGGACTGAATAATTTCTGCACCCATCAGATGCTTGTCTATCATTTTCAAGTGGTATATGACAGCTCTGAGTTGCTTCACTGCTGTTTGTTAATTTTTCTACATCATTGGAGCATGCTTCCCTTCTGTCACAGCTCAAGCCATCTCTTTGTTTCACAATGGAACCTCACGCTTCTTTTTTTTCTTCATATTGTTTTTTAAGGAAAACTGGTTAAGGCTTCAAATATTTCCAAATATGATCCATAATGTGACAAGAAACGTTTTGCCCTTCTCATTTGAGATCGAAGGCTTTGATGTTTCCTGATTTCTTACAGGCCTTCCTTTTTATTTTAATTGGAAGTGACAAATATGATTTGGAATCGAGATCCATGGCAACATTTCCATACTGAGTATCAGCTACTCATAACGTTGAACATTTCTTTTTCTAGTGGAACTGTTAATTTTCTCCACTTTTCATGAAGTCCAAGGAGGACTGCACGATGAGTAGCACTGAAGACTTTGGTGCCTTCTTTAAACAAGCTAGCAGGAGACTGTATGCAGTCCGGTATTTTCTTGCACTATAAAGGCCATGCAATAACGATGTATAAGTGAAAGAATCCTTGACCTTCATTTCATTGAGAAACTCCATAGCACTATATGGCCAACATTGCAAAAACCAAAAATCAGGCAGTTTCTTGCCACCAAGTTTGATTGGAAGCCTTTCATTTCCATGTACTGAAAGTGCTTACTGGCAGATTCCATATGGCCCATCTTACACAGACCATCGATCAATATGATATGGGTGTACTCGTCACCCTTCAAACCACCTTCTTCCATTTTATTCAACAACTCAAATGCAACATCTACATTTCCCTCTTTGCAAAAATTATTAATCACAGCATTATAGGAAACTATATCCATGATGATTCCGTTGCTCATCATCTGTTCAACCAAAGCATTAGCATCTCCAGCCTTCCCCAGTCTGGATAATGCACTTACTATAGTGATAAATACAAAAGGATCAGTCACGTAACCCTTGTTTTTCAATTCAGAAAGAAGTTGAAGACCTTGTTCAATCTTCCCTGACTTGAAGCAACAATTCATGACAGTAGTGTAGGTTATGGCGTTTGGCACATACCCCAATCGTCCAAGCTCCTTCAATACCTTTCTTGCCTCGACCAGCCTACCTGATTTGTAGAGACCATCAATTAGTGTATTGTGCGTGACAATCTCTGAGATGGAGCCAAGACCCTCTAGTTTCCTGAACAGTCTAAGTGCACTACCAGTGTTCCTAGCCTTACAAAGTCCGTTGATGATAATGTTATATGTTGTCGATGAAGGCAACAATTTCTGAGCCGCCATTTCAAGAAATATACTGTAAGCTTCCTCTGATCTTCCACTTCTAAACAAACAATGCATCAAACTGTTGTAGGTCCATCTTTCCTTTCTCTGCAACCATTGCAACCATTTTCTTTTATGCAATAATGGGTAGATAATGGACAACAATTACCATTTTTCTTTCCTAAAATTGTGGGAATACATCCTTATCTTGATTTCTTTTCCTAATCATTTCCACCAAATCAAGAAATTAATTTCCATAACTATTTATCGTTAATTCTCCCACAAAATCAGGAAAGTACTTTTCATATCTACCTTTCTGGTTTACTTTCACAAAATCAGGAAATATAATCTGTAACTGCCATTTCCAACATTTGAAATTCAAAAGAAATAAAGTTACCTTTTTTTAAAAGATTCAAATCTCCTTTTTTCATGATTTTGTGTAACATTTCTTTTGAAAAAAATATGGAACACCATCATCATTTTAGTAACCAATTACTTTCCCTCTTTGTCATCTTCTTCCTTAAAAAATTCACGTAAATCACAAGAACATGCACGGCATATACAACATCAGTATCACAGTCAAGAGAAAGCTCCTCATAACAATTCTTACCCTGCAGCTTTCTTTAGGAATAGACCTGCCTAAAAATGGACTAAATACTTCTCACTCTTAGAGTTGGATTATCACCCCAGTCACATGGATACAACGGTGGGGACATGGGTGTTATCACAGAATCACAAATATCATTTTGCACCATGTAAGAAGGAAATAGGAGACAAAAAAAAGAGGAGTTTGTGCAACAATGCAGTTTCTCACAAGTCTGCAACTAACCAGAGATAGGATTTATCTGCAGTTGCTTTCTTCTCGTTCTGTCGCTTGAACATCTCCCTCTCAAATCCATTACTACGGTCAACTCTTGTCTTTTAGAGTGATCTTCAAATATTCAATGTCTTTTATTTGCTTTCCTTTGTTGCATTTGCATAACTTTAAACGCACTGATTGCAACTACTCTATTCCCCTGTGAATAACCTTCCATCCAAAACCTGAGCGATGAACTTGTTGACATTGCTTTCATTGGACTTTACCCCAAGAGCCACGATTGTCTTCACCTTCACAAGTTCACCAAGAAGCAGAGATCTTGATCTCCATGTGTATAGGAACTCTTACACAGATCCAAGAGAATAGTTGGCTGCTGAATAATTCCACACTATCAATAAAATGAAACAAGATGTCAGGGAGTCGATGGAATTATTTTGCCTATCAACCTGTCCCTTATTTGAATGTACCATCTGCTATATGAGTAAACCACTATCATAATCAATATCTTCAGAACCTGAAGGCAGGCCGTCGTTCAAACTAGGAACTGCACTTGCTGATTTGCAGTTTCCTGTCTTCAACCTTCTTCACAATATAATCGAGGATATCATACCAAAACTCTGAAATTTGATTCACCACTCACCTGCGAACAGTATACAGTGTTTTTTCTTCACAGTGGTACGACTCTGATACCATGTTGAAATTAATGAGAAACCCAACGAATAATAAATAATAGAAAATATTGATAAAAATGATGAGTAAATAATGGAGATTTGGAGGGGACGGACCTCCAATGGAGGCGCCCCCCTTTTTCTCTCTTTCTTAATCTCAGCCACTTAACCCTAATACAACCTATCAACCCTTATATAATGAGTTGTAAAATATAAAAGAACTAAAATACCCTTAGTACAAAAAATTACTAAAATACCCTAAGTACTCCGAACAATTACAATAATACCTAAAACATCAAATTTACTAAAACTGACTCTAAGCTCATATTCTTCAATAGATACCCAGGTTCAAACCTCCGGTGTGTACGCATACCGTAGCTTTATCACATGCAGCACATAAGCCATGGTTGTTATGTGCGCACCAAGGGTTTAAGGAGGGTTTATCATCATTAAAAGATCAGTGTAAACTAGCATCAGTTCTCCTTTTTTAGAAGCATGACAGTGCAACATACACCTCAAAGTGCTCAATATGTAGGGTTTAAAGCTTAATACATTGCCATACTAGCCTCTTAGTTGTTACAACCAGAAATTTTCTAGTTGAGCATCATTTCAGCTAATAGACTGACTATGGGACTGTTTGAACATCTAATCGGTTGATCTTCTCTTCTTCCCCAAAATGGAGGCTTTCACCAGCTTAACTCCCTCTGCTCGCCACTTTTTGAATGAAGCCATTGACTGTTGCGCTGCAACGAACACTTGAGGAAAACATAGACAAAGGTTATACTCATGTCAAACAGAAATATAGAATGGGCTAACGCAGAAACTGCACGGTATAAAATGATTGACATACATTCAGACTCCTCTCTCGTCAATAAAGGAAGGGATTTTGTGACTGCTGCAGATCCAGTACTATGGGCCTTGCTGAGTACTTCCCTGTATCGCCCTCTGAATGCATCAAGGATGAAAGGACCGATACTCTTATCACCAACCCTGCAAATTCACCAAGAATGGCATCAACTTAGGGCAAATGAAAAGGAGAGAGCAATACAACTTGAAAAATTATTCACAAATTCGTAAGTACATAAACAGTATTTCAAGTTTTCAACACCTATCCTGATCAAGTTACTCCACATACACGCGCACACATACACATAGTTAATGACCTTTAGCCCACCTAGCTTGTGGTAAAACCAAATCATGGATGATCCATTTTTAGGAGGCGAAGGTAGCATTGTTATGAATATTCATATATAATTCTGATATCTGCATCTTCTGATATAAAATGTGAACTTACACTGGTGCAATTTTGCAACCTAATTCATAGAAGTAGGGAGATCGGCTTCTCAAATCCACACAGGCAGGGTCAGCTTGGATTTCCTTCCGTGTCCTGTAAGATAAGCAACATATAAACATTTCAGAGCACATCAAAGCAGCCGTACCTACAATACTATATTCTCTAATTCTAAAAGAGACTTCTTTACATTTACTTTAATGTTATGGTTGGGAGCCAGGTTTGGGGTGGGAAGACGGTTTTCATGTATTCCCAATACACAGTTCTCATAATCATGGTGTCAACTCCATCGGTTGTTTGTGATCACAATGGTTTTCACATTGTTTTGGCATTTCGCTGAAACAGATTTTGGCTAAAAAATAAGTACTAACTTGCACGTTGAGGCATTGCTGAAACACAACAGTTGAAGATCGCAACCCAATGGCATTTGATCTTACTCATCCTAGCATGAATTTTCGACAAATAGAACCCCTCAACGATGGCATTGGAATGTCATGGTGAGGATGGAATTTCCATGCCAACACTTGTCCATTTCAAAGAGCAGAGAGCAACAGTGGGACAGATTGTGAAGACCTCAGATAATTGACGTAACATAACGCTCATAAAAAACCTAAGCCACTCAAATAGAACAAATGAAAACAGTGAATCCAAGTGATCTAAAATCTTACTTTTGATTAAAAGGAGGAGGCGCATTGACAGAAACAGCCTGCCTTAAGTATAGTTCATGGGCAAGCCAAAATGGCAGCTCAATCTTCGCACCTGCTTCAACCTAATGGATGTCAAAGGAGATATTAATAACAATCAATTTATACCTCACCTCTCACATTATGAGAGACAACGACCAACAAAAAAATAGATACAAAAATCACTCAAATAGTTACTGATGGATTTGAATGATGATTCTATAGATATGATTGGGTACATATTGAACCTACACTACTACTGTCTGAACTAGGGTCCAAAGCACCAACTCCATTAGCTCCCACCCGGAAAACAACAGAAACAGGCTGCCACACAAGCACCAACCAGAAAAAGTAGGTTATCAAAGAGCAATTGTGAGAATAACAAACATCAATACAACCTAATATCATCAGAACTAGCTCATACCTCTTCACCCATGATTATGTCATGTATATCATAATAGTTCGCCATCTACTTGTACAGCCTGCGATTCATATCAAAAGTAGTTTCTATAAATCACCCAATAACACAACAACTAAAACCGGCTATTTTTATCAACACAAAATTAATTAAAGGACATACAAGAATGAGAGCTAATAACTAAACACCGGTTCAAGTTTTCATTGATTTTCTATTTCAAGGCAGAGTTTTGGTCAAGGATAAACGAAGAAAGAAGAATCACATACATCCCTAAACAATACTAAAAGTAACACCATGTAATATATGTTGCCAATGTAAAACTATGTGACAACAATGTGTGGAGAAGCTAATTTTCTTAAGACTTGTTTAAGGAAATTCCGTTTATGCCTGCAAGTAAGATTCTTGTGCCCCGATAAGTGGCATTAGGCAATAGGTGTACACACAAAACCCCTCTTCAAACCTTCCGACCAGAAAGATTTTTACAAATATTTGCAAGGAAAGATTCGTCTCTTTCCCAGATGAGATTGTTTCTGTTGACCACTTTTACAGCGACCAACAAGACCTATAGAAAAGAAATATCATCATGATAACCTCATCAATATAAGAGGGCATTTGCGACACCATAACATCCGATACACACGAAATCAAGAGCCTGATAACACATTCTTCCGCAACGATGTCGCTTAAACCCAATGGCAGTAAGAAGCCACGTCCTCTGCCGATTTACTTTAGAGACATTTTATTAAACAGTTGGCGTGCACGAAGAAACTGCAAAAATGCCCTCAGTTGCCCTCCACTACCCATACTCTATAAGAAGGCAGAAATTAACCGCAGGAGTGGTGCGTTCATGCACCACCACCGCACAAGACCACAGCGAAAACAACAATAAGCAAATAGATAGCGGCTTTTACCAGTGGATGGCCAGAATCCCTCTCGGCCCGCTCAGTATGAGCGAGCAGAGAACTCACTGCTTTGAGAATCCAGATGGCGGTAGCAGGGCATTCGGTTGATCAAAATACTTGGTATCACCAGTGGATAAACGAGGGTGATCAAAATACTTGGTATTACCATATTAGAACCTTACATCATAGTCGCAAGAATAAATCATCATGCTCAAGCGTGACGATGGCTCGTGAGAAGCATATGAGAATGCTTTAAAGCAGAACACTCACAACTTCTATAAAAATTTTGCTCTATGATGAAGCGACTACTGATGATTGGATTCAAGCCAAGTTTACATTACCTGCCTTAGCCCAGATACAGCTTGAATCTCTCTCCAGGCGAGTTGATAATCAAGAGTTCAATTGCCAAATAATCTTGTTAACCTTATTAACATGACCCGTGAGCTAGATTCATACCGCAATTCTCATGAATGATGAGAAATTGGATCGGCTTTTCCCCTTGTGGAGGCATTCAGCAAGGCGACCCGATCTCACCTTATTCATTCGTAGGTGATCACACAAAGTCGCAGGTGTTCTTCCCGTCACAGTCTATTGTCCATGTGTTTTGTGTGCTTATTAAATATATTGTTGTTGGCAATAAAAAGTGTTATTGTGTTTTACTAGATGACATACACATCTTCTCGATGTCCTTTGGTGTGCTTATTAAATATATTGTTGTTAGCTATATACATATAACACTTTTGTTATTGTACTTTACTAGGATGGCAAAGACACATCTTGTTGCTTTTTGCATTTCTATGAGATAAAAGAGTCTAAGAAAGATGCAATAACTCTCTTTTAGAGTGTCTATCATTAACATCACACTCATGTCAGTATCAATATATGCAATTAACTGAGGTAGGGGGGAAGAGGATAAGAAAACTTCCTTTTTAGTGGTATGTCAAACATATTGTATGATCCATGTGATATACTTATATGAATAAGGGTGGGTGCATGGTGAAATTGACTTAACATGAGTGATGTCGGGATGAGTGATGGTCAAGCATGTCAATGATTTGACCATATGTCTGATAAGGAGTGGGATCCTTGAGTGGTTTACCACATGTAAGTCTAATCTTTTGATTAATCGCCTCAATTATCTACTTTATCATCTGTTAGTCTAGATGTAACAACTATATCATTAGCAAATTTAGTTTGAGATAAAAAAAAAATCTCTATCATCTTTTTTTACTTCAATACCCAAAAGGTACCGTAGATGTTCAAGATCCTTCGTTTCAAATGTCTTACCAAGGTCTCGTTTGATATTTTAGATCCAAAGGACATCACTCCCTATAATGATCATATCATCTACATATAGCAAAATAATAACAATACCTACAAAAGGCCACTTTATAAATAATATAACATGTAGTAAAACTATTACATGCCATTCACTCATTTTGTCAAACCAAGCTTTAGGATCTTATTTAAATCCATACAAAAACCTTTTAAAACAAAGAACTTGATTCTTTGGAATGTTAAAACCTATAGGAGGTTCCAAGTAAACCTCTTCTTTTAGCCATCCATTTAAAAAAATATTCTTAACATGCATTTGAAAAATATTTCAGTTTTTAATTGCACTAAGAGCAATAAGAGTCCAGATAGTTGTCATTTTAGGCTAGCTACTAAAGGTTTCCTCATAGTCAATACCATATTCTTATGAGTATCTTTTAGCCACTAGCCTAACTTTGTATCGTTTTAGAGTACCATCATCATTGATCTTTATTTTGTATACTCATCTACACCCTATTGGTTTCTTGGTTTTGGAACATGTTATAATTTTCTATGTTTGTACTCTATGTAGGACATCTAGTTTCTCGTTAGCATGTATCTAGTCCTGGGATGTTTGAGCTTTCTTAAATGTCCTGGGTTCCTTTATAGCTAAAATTGTAGTTAATAAAGTTTTATCTTGGAGAAAAGGTTTCATTAGAAACGAATCTATCAGGGGCCTAGAATCCCTATTGGATGTTCTTAGAGTAGGTTTAATAGTTTATGGAGTTCTCCTAATATAATGTCTTTAAAAAGGAGTTAAAATGTGCCTTTATATTGATTCATCATGTTGACTTTTTATTTTCTTTTGGATTACCTAGAATATCACTCAAAAAGAAATATCAAGTTTCATGAATAAAATTAGTAGCTTGATCTTAAAACACAAATTCATTTTCAAAGAACTTAACATCTCTTGATATATAGAGTTAGTTATTGAGATCATAACATCTATAACTTTTTTATATATCATATCTAAAAAATACACAATTTAATTACACGCGGAGATAATTTATCTTTTTTGTTTGTAAATAGAAAGCATTTACACCCAAATACTCATAATCTAGAATAGTTAGGTGTAAGTTTAAAAAGTTTTTCGATGAGAGAAATACTTTGTAATATTGACGAAGCATGCGATTTATTAGATAGTCAAAAGTCATAATGGTTTCTACCCAAAGATTTTTAGGAACTCCACTAGATACTAACAAGGTTATAGTAGTTTCTACAATGTGTTGATGCTTTCGTTCGACAATATCATTTTGTTAGAGAGTTTTAGTACAAGATGTTTAGTGAAAAATCTCATGGTTTTCAAGATACCTTTAAAACTCATTTTATATAAATTCTCCTCTTGAATCATACCTAAATACGTTGATTTTTAGAGTCAAATTGATTTTTAACAAGGTTATTGAATGTGATAAAATTTGTGAAAATATTGGATTTTGCCTTAATAGATTATCAATAAATATGACATAATAGGAGATACCTCCCTTTGACATAATGGGTACGATAATCTAAACATCCGATTATACAATTTCAAAAGATTTGCTTGTAACATATTTTTTGTTTGGAAATGGAAGATATTGCATTTTGCGAAGAACGCAATCTTTACAAGAGAAGTTCTCCATATTTTTTTATTTTAATGGGACAATAATACAACTTTTGAACTTTGAATATCAATATTACATATATGATCCATTACATAGAGTCTTCCTTCTCTATAATCCCATCAAATCACCTTTTTTAAGAGGTGATCCTATACAATGCATGAGAAAGTTATAACACAATCATTATCTGATATTTGAGATACAAAAAGTAAATTTAAATTTAATTTTAGAACACTAATTTTATGTATTGAAAAGTCTTTGTTTTGAATCAACCTTTAATTTGGTTTCATCGGCCGTAAACACATATGATAAATATTTTCTTATACATCAATTCAAAAGTTTTTCATTAAAGTCATATGCAATAAAATACCCGAATCAAATAACCAAAGAATCATATCTTGAGTGTCATGAGTGTAAGTAGAGCATACTGTACCAATGAGTGCCTTGTTCTTTAATAGTATTTTAAGAAGTTTTACTTTTTCATGGAGATTAATAATTGAGTAAGAAGAACTTTGTTATCTATAAGTCCACCTTCTTCTTTAATCTTGGATAATTAGGTCTAATATGTTTGATCTCCTTACAAAAGTGGTAAATAACTTTCCTCTTTGTCTCATTTGAACTTTCTATCTTGAAATGTTGAGGTCAATATGTCTTAATATGTGCTTCGGGTCTTGATATTGGTTAAGGCAAAAAAATTTTGAAATCTAACTTCATTAAGTCTTGTTTTTACTATTTAGAGGTTGAAAAGAACATTTTCTTTAGTGGGAAAGGATTTATGATGTATAAGGAAGGATATTACCTCTTCAAATTCATCTCTAAGACTTCTCAAAAATTGATAATTTGATATACAAAGTCTTCATTTTCTTCACATTGTCTTTGAATAAGACATTGTATACAAAGGAGTGAACTTGCTTGGGTAAATGTTTGAAAAAATATTATAAATCTCTAAGTTCCTTAAATACATCCTTGTAGACTTTGGCATGCTTCCTGAGGCAACAACTTGATAATCATAAAGAGTAAATTGGCTTTGATACCATGCAATGAAGATTCAATGTGTTAAATGAAAAAACGGATATCCAATACGCATATATAATAATCGCGAGTCATCGAAAGATGACTATAAAAGGCCTTAGAAAAGGCTTGAATAATAGCAAATAGACTAATAATAGCAAATAAACTCAAAATATATATAAATTGCCAAGAAGTCTTAACATTCATTATATACAAGGTATAGAGTGGAGAAGAGAGAAAGGAGAGAAGGTAGTGGGCCGTTGGGCAGGGCCCAAACGGTTAGTAAAGTAAGTTGAGGGCCACCTGATGGCCGTGTTGGCTTGGGTAGCCCAAGTACTTGATTATATGTATGTACACTTTCATAACGAGAAAAATACACTAAAATATACATATAAGACATGTCTCCGTGCTTGCTTTCAATTTTCTCCCTATGCCATTTTACTACTTGCCGAGCTAACCTTTCTTTGAGCTGCTAATCTTATGTTGGGAATTATAGTAAAATGTATGTCTCTGTGTTTGCTTCCAATTTTCTCCCAATGCCATTTTACTACTTGTTGAGCTAGCCTTTCTTTGAGCTGCTAATCATATGTTGGGAATTATAGTAAAATGTCGTTTGAATCCAATTTTCACTGGAACAATGTGAACTTTTTAAGGGGATAGAAAGACCGACTGAACCAGGATTAGAGGCATTACGGACAACTAGAGACCTCACGGAAGTCATGGTTAGTGATACACACACATGCATGCACACACACACATATATATGCATCTTGAAAGTTGAAATGCATGTTAAAACATGCATAGATGGTGCGGTGTTTTGTCATGTAGTATGAAGAATCGAGTCTCTCTAACTGTTCTTGTTAGTCCTTTGATTCATGGGTCAGGGAAGCTAACCCTCATCAGTCTTAATTATATTTGATACTTCTCACTCATCATGCTTTTCGGTCATGCTGGTTGAAGGCCAAAATATGGTTAGCCAATGATCTCTTATAGATTTAAAAAAGAAATAGGTGTTATCTCTGAGATATGTGTACCTTTGCCGTTTTTTCATGTTGAATCATCAGAGAAGATAATAGAACGAGTGTCGTTTGTTTGTGTTACGCCTTTGTTGCTGATCCTGCTCAGTCATTTCAATGGTATCTGCAGCAAACTGTTATTATTTGTTCCCTAGAGCTGTCTTAAAAAGAATTATCTGTCCCACTTTGTCTATTTCCACATAGAATTTGCTTTTCCCAATTTACTTCAGTGCCTTGTCTACAAAAGGATGTCTCCTTTTAACGTGACTTTTATGCTTGTTCTAGTTGTTATTTGCACCTTAGCAGTTGTTGGTTGTCCTTATTAAATTCCAATACTTCTCTCTTTTGCCACCACATGCAATCTGGACTTTCGCATTCTAATTTCTAGAGTTTGTTGGTGAATTTGCAAAAGTTGTTACCCTATGATAAGGAGGTCTCTTTCTGTTGAAAGAGTCCGCCAAGAGCTTTTACATGTTAAATAGAGGTTTCATATGCTTTTTTGGCCATGTCTATTTGCTATTTCCTAGTTAGATGCGTGCACATATCCCAAATATTGATAGCTTGCTCTTTGATGTACATGTTGATAGAGTCCGCCAAGAGCTTTTATCAGGACGTTACTTCAACGATGCTCTTCTGAACCCAGCCCTAGCGAATCCAAACTTGGCCAAATTCATTAGCCAAGAAGCACTTGCTAGGTTCAGAAAATTTGGTGGTGTTTGAATCGAAAGCAATGTGGTATGATTTGACGGTGAAGAAAATTACCTTGCTGTGAAGGTAGCCGATGATTGTCGGATTCCTATAACTCTTTGTTTTTCCAGAGATGAAAATAGCATAGCACTAAAGACGATGGACACGAGGTTCTCTTACAGGGGCTTGTATAGACAAATGTTGTTTTTGTGTTTCTCTGTAATTTTTCGGTATTTTTCTCTATGTCACACTGTCTGTGTATGTTCCTGCCTTTTTAGGCAGGCACTCCCCTATTTGTCAGTGCTTATCCATCTGTGGCTTCTCTCGTCTGGGAGCTTTAACGGACAATAACGACCTTTACTGCTTGAATGACATATATAGATACCCTGGATACGCTGTCTACAACGATCGCCTCTTTGACTTTGTCAGGTGGTTGTAGGTGGCATTTTCATTATCCATGTTGACCAGGGGCGGCATTCATACTGATCGCAGTGTATAGCTTTCATTTTAGAAAAGTTTGAAATGCCAAAATCTGCTACAATAGGTGAAGAATATGCTACGATAGAGGCCCCATATTGTAGGATACCTACAGTAGAGTCATAATGCAGATGCAGTTGCGGCTTGCAATATGATGCTGAATCCCATGGCAAACTCCCGCTACTATGTATCATATGATATAGACTGACACATATAGCCATGCTTCATATAGCTGCAACTTCTTTTAAGTGACGCTTTGCGTGGAGCTTTTTGTTTAGCAATTTCCACAGTGAGCAAGATCTTGATGAGCCATGTTTCCCTGAAGTTGCTTTGAACTGTAGTGACCAGAAAATCTTAATAATTTGAGGCGTTTCATGGGATTTGGTCATGCTTGTACATACTTTAAGATCACACTGACTTCATTTAATTCTTATATGAAGGATCTTTCAGCATATTACATCTAATGGATGTGAGAATTTCACGGATGTTCCGAGAGAGACTTTGGAAATAGAGGCAGTAGTGGCAGGTGAATCCTGGCTTCTAGATGAGGAAAGAATTCAGGAGTACAAGACTACTGAAGCTGAGAGTGTTTCTACTTCAATTGAAAGCAATGATGTGAAAGAAGATACACAGGACACTGCCGCAGTCAGCAACAGTGCTTCAGAGATTTCTGCAGTTGCAGATTCCTCTCAATCAAATAGTTCGGCCTCTTAAAGACAGCCACCAGCACAAATTCCGGGCACCGTCAATTCATCAAAGAGGTCTGCACTTTCAAGAATGTTCAGACATGTTCATAGCATGCTTGAATGTCATCGAGCAGCAGACTGCACAAGGTATTCACTCAGCTGATCAGAGAATCATGTCTCAGTTGGTAATCATTTGGAATGCCAATATGTTATTTTTGCTCATAATCGAAAGGGCAAAATGATGTTATTTTCTTGCATTTGAGATAAGTGCGTAGATTCCGAAACGTTGTGGATTGCTCCATGTATCTTTTAAAAGTAATTTGGTTTGGAAACTGGGAAAGTTGATCTCTCATTCCACGAGTCACTGTTCCACAAGGATCAAAATGGAGTGACGCGCACGGATCTCTCTAGCAAACTTATTCAAACTGATCCTTCATGCACCCAATTGATTCAAGAAAACGCATGAAACCCGTAACTTCATGCGACTAAGGGAAAGCACTGTTCATCATCTGGCATGGCTCTGATATTCTCCAATGTATTTGGTGTCTAGGATGGTCAGCTATTCACGTTCAAAACTCTGGACGTGCACTGCAAATTTTCTCCATCCAATATTCATTGAGTTTATTAACCAAATACAAGAATAGCAAATGTTGACTCCCACATTGAAATTCTACAGAAGCCTAAAGTAAAGATTTAAACAAAACATACTCTTTTTGTTGCTTTTTAGCTAAGATGAAGTTTAATATCTGTTTTTAATATATTAATATACTTTACGTGGTCATATCACCCTACTATTGACAGAAGGAAGGTTTACTTGGGCATTTCCCATCCACTGGCACTCGGGTAGGGCGCACCATGAATTGGAAGCAGTTAAAGATGGAAGTCACGAGTTATAATTTTCAAAAAATGAGTTTGTCTGTGGTATTATTTCAAAATAAATGAGTGTTGAGAACCTTCTTGCGTACTTTTGTGTGGTTACTAATGTTTTTGCTGAAACGTTTTTTTTCTCTCGAAATTATTGGAGTTGTACTTTTCAGAATTCTGTATATAAAGGAGAACGTGTGATAAACATGAAGTCAAATGCGTTTTCGTATTGGCTAAAGCCGGAGCTTCGACGAACTACCGAAATTGTACACTAGTTCATCGTAAATGACAAGTGATCATTCCAAACTGCTAAGTGCGTTTTCAGGCCAGGATTCAGTAGACCTGTCCCCATTTCTGACCTCGCCAGGCAGGCTGAGCCGGACCCGAACCACCTGCAGAACCGGCCGGGATGGGGATCACTCACCGTTTGGTTCCGATTTTACCTAACGAGGAATTGAATTGAAACCAGATCCAGCAGTCTACAACTGAACCGGCAGTCTAGAACCATTATTTTCCAAGATTCCGGTTTTGAGATCTCACTTTATTTTTCAAAAAAGTGAAACTGAACAGGAACCAGACCCAGTAGAACTGAAACTAGAACCAGATAGAAGAGGAGGCCAGTTGGAGATGGGCTCTGATCTTAGGTTTTGGTGGAACCGAAGAGGTCTAAGGTTGGTGAATAAGCCTGCAGCTGTTGATGGTTTATTCTTCAACTCAAAATCCTGTTCGTGTTCGACTTGGTTCGCAAGTGCCAAGGCGAACAAACCAAAGTGGAGAAAGCTCATCCGCTCCTGTTCGGTCACTAAAACGGCATTACTAAAAACTTTAAGGTTATTTTCGTACATACAGCTGGGAACCGAAAACGAGAGAGGAGAAAGAGAACACCGCATTTTCGTTTTTCCCTAGAAGAGGACTTCGTCGTTCCCAGGTGACACCCAAACTCGACGACGCCGACGCCTTTCTCTCTTTCGTTCGCTCTTCTGATTCCTTCTCCTGTCGAGAAAACCCTAATTTCTGTATTCTGCATATCCGGCAATTCAATCACCACCGCTCGGTGCTCTTATTGGACGGTATCCGTGAAGAATCAGACTCTCCGGATTCTTTAGCCGGTAATCAACGAGATTTCCGGCCTCCTGCATATGAGGTCTTGCTTTTCGGTGGATATTATTGTCTTTTTATGTCTATATTTCATTTTGAATATTTATTTTGAAGAGTCCGGAGGAGTTGGAGGGACTTCGGGATTGATTTGGGTTAGAAATGATCATCTGTCTCTCGCGTTGGCGCTTTTCCTTTTGTTCGGTTTGCAAGCATACCAATGTTTTGGATTCGCCGTGTGCATGCGCTTTAGCTGACCCATTTTGTCGATTGTATGCTGTGGGTTCCGATATCGTTTTGTGACTTTAGTTTGATCTTCTTTTCAGAATTATGATAGGGTTTCCTAGATCTAGACTCTTGATATGGTTGTATTGACCCTATTGACTAATTGAACTTCCAGAAAGACGCATGGGGATGAGAATAACGCATCGTTGGGGAAGCTTGCCGTAGTGATCAACGTAGATGCTTCAGCTCTACACAGAAAGTAGCATACAAAAGTTATTTGCATGCCCGGAAACCTTGGAATCGACTGTTTATATGTTACTATATAAGTACGTCATTTTAAATCAATATCTGAACCCTTTAGGCTTACAAAACCTAGATACACGGGTAAAATATTTAAGCGGTTGAGTCCACGGTTTTTGGACATTCAAAACATGGTTAGTTATTTAAGAAATCACGTCAACCTATGTTTTTCAGAACTTGAGTTGCATCAAACATGATAATTTCACACACACTTGCATAAAATAAACGAGTAATAATATGTTCTTTGTCAAGTGATGCCTTTGTCTTTATTCATCTTGTTCATGTTTGATCCGATGAATGCATTTATTTGATCTGCAACGTTACAGCAACATGTTTAGGGTGTCATAATCATATGAAACCGGTGGCTAACTATGATTAGCTGATTCTTGGCAGATTTCCAGTTGCTGCAAATTTTGGTCCATTTCTTGAATACGTGTGAGTGCATAACCTATTCAAGATTGACAAATACATGTGAATTTCCCAAATCCTAACAATGGCCACCAGATGCTCTTTACAGCTGCCTTATGATTTGGGCATCTGTAAGCACACTGGACACACTATTAAGTTCAAGGTAGAAGGAATGGTCCTTTCAAGTCTGTATCATTAATTTGTTTCTGATTGATTGAGACTGAATGTGTTACGGAAATTTCTCCAGGGGTTGTCTGGAAATCGGCGGATACACTCATTAAGTTTTTCTCTTTCTTCGCAATCCTCGGTATTATACTTTCTCTATAGAAGTTTGAAGAATTCTGGTCTTTTTCATGCTCATTTACGCATTCCCTTGCATCGGGATCCCCTTGGAACTTGTTTCTTCCACTGTATATAAATTGAAGTTTGACGACTTGACCATTTTAAATCGTTAAAGTAGTTGCAGTTAGCGCATGCAAGCATGTTAGCTGCCCATCCACACATGCATGAAGTGCCTAGACGCATTGCTGTATATATACGTTTCAATGATTCTCATGTAAGAAATGGATGTATTTACACTTCATGATATACATGTTATACCTGTGCAGCTTATGCAGATAACTATCTGTCTGTAAATGAATTTGACTGATGTACGGAAGATTAAAAAGCAACCTACTCAAGCCGTAAAAGCCTTTTCTTTCCAAAGCTCTCATTGCCAATGCTTGCTGCTTGACTTGTTAAGGCTGATGCCACAAGCCTACTTGGGATATTACTGTTAGCCATTTGGATCAATTTCTTAAGTCTCTTTGTTTGACTCAATAGATATGCTTTCTTGCTTACAATTGTATTTTCATTTAGTCTACTTGAAATAGGACCCACTTGGGTTCCATTTGTTTCTGTGGTTGCATAACTTTGTGTCACTTCGTAAGGAAATAATTATTTGTCTACTGGTCTTTGTCTTTCATTGAGTATTGAGAACTGGTTTTGAAAATGGATTCTTTGTTATTTGGCAGAGAAGAGATGCTTGGAGTCTGCATCTCATGGACCAAATTCACAGGCCCGTGCATGTTTTGTTGCCTAAGTACAGGGTTCTCGCATGCAGATCATTTTTCATGCAAGGTTGGGGAGATAAGATTCCTATTTATAAAGCTGTTCTGTTGGCTTTATCTAGGTAATGATCTCTTCTTATGTTTCATACCTTTTCTTTCCTTCCCCTTTTATGACAAAAAGAATTATAGATCAGAGTGGATGTTCCAATGTTCACTTCGTGTGGAAGATGAGGAAGGGAATGGGACCTTCTAGCAGCTAGGGATTTTCTCCATGAATTTGCATACGGAGCACTCACATTCTAACAACCTTAACTATAAGGTGGTAGGAGCTCAGGACTTTGCTCATTGGTGATGGAATATAATAAATCTCCTGAACAAAGTCAAGTAATAGGTTGATATGGGCCTTCCTTTAGATGCCTATTTGCTTTGCTAGTCTCAGTCTATTTGGAACTTATGGGCTCTACTAACCTGGAAAATGGAAAAATAATTTTGTTTTGCAATCTGGAAATTTTGTTTAGTTGATCTTCACACACTTTTCAAATTTAATTTTCTGGTTGTGTTTAGAATTTTCATGGTATTCGGAACAAGTTCTAGCTTCTTGATTGAATTTCTTGTTGGGTTTCTTATTGCACTTATAGTGATGCATCTGTACTTGGAAGTTCTTAGGATCCTTTTGGGAGATCTCTCTTAACGTAGTCTCGATCATGCGTTACAGGTCATGCAATGCTTTGCATGGAAGACCCCTCTTATTTCAGTTGGTGCCAGCATTTGGAATAATTGCCTTTTCTCTCTGGGGCATAGGACCAGTTGTGCGTTTTGTTCGTTGCTTCCTCTTTCAAGTAAGATAGTGTGTCTGCACACTTTGCACATTTTTTTTCTGAAAAAAAAAACATATGTAGTTTGGCTGCTCATTTATAAAATTCTCCCGCAGCACAATGATAATAGTTGGAGGAGGAGTAGAACAAATTACTTTTTGACCTCATACCTTCAACCGTTGATGTTATGGACTGGAGCAACACTCCTCTGCAAGTACATGATATAGTTACAAGTTCTTAGAAAGCTGTAACTCTATGTTTACTTGTTATGTTTCTATTAGTTAACATTTGATATCCGTGCCCTCAGGGTGCTTGATCCAGTATCTCTTCCTACTGAAGCTAGTCAAGCTGTGAAGCAACGTCTTCTGAACTTTGTACGATCATTGTCAACTGTGCTAGCATTTGCATATTGCATCTCAAGGTATGCTTAACGAATTACAGGAAGTAAGACTGTTCCAGTGTCCTATGATAGAAGGATAGGTGTTGTCCAACATCTGATTTTCATTATTATTTTATTACCAAAGAGATCATTGTGCATTGTCAGCTGGATGCTTATGTGCATTTTTTATGCGCAGCTTGATTCAACAAACACAGAAGTTTTTTATGGAGAGGAATGACTCAGAGGATGCTCAAAAAGTATGATTTTTTTTAATTTTACAAATTAGTTTCTATCATTCCTCAACTTTTAGTTTTACTTTGTCCATCTTTTTATCATAAAGTGTCTCTGTTGCACACATTGTTTTTTGGGATTTTAATTGGTTTGTGAAGATGCAACAAGTTTTTAAGGGCTTTGCATGTTTCAATCTGACATTCTGGCACCAAAATTAGTGGACTAAGAATGGAGAAAAATCTACCTTGAGACATAGTGATTAGGAAGATTGCTTTCTTGTTTTCCTAAGTGTGCAGAGGCATGCCAAGGAGTTGGTTTCTTTCTAGTTGTACTGATTATCTTATAACTAAACTGGATGCGTGCATGAATAGCTTATTTTGTTTATTATGCCTTATCCTTTTCCTGCTTGTATTATGATTCAGATGGGTTCTCAATTTGCTGCAAAAGCTGTCTACACTGCAGTTTGGGTTGCAGCAGTTTCCTTGTTCATGGAGTTGCTGGGGTTTTCAACCCAGAAGTGGCTTACTGCTGGGGGTCTTGGGACAGTATTAATTACTCTTGCTGGACGGGAGGTGGGACTAAATGTTCTTGTTTTTTTCCATTTGTTGGAAAGTTTTCTCCATTTTTCTTTTCCTTTTTGACATCAGCAGGCTTCCTTTTGTGTTATAAAATTGTGTTGTTTTCCTATGCAGATATTCACGAATTTCCTGTCGAGTGTGATGATCCATGCAACAAGGCCATTTGTATTGAATGAATGGATTCAAACAAAGATTGAAGGATATGAAGTTTCCGGCACAGTTGAGGTTGGTGGATTAGTTGGATATGGCACTCTTCCTTCATAAATTGACTTACACCTTCCAAATGCACTTCCAACATATTCGTATATTTATTAATTTAATGTGAAACTTTGGCGCATATGATAACCTCATGCCTTAATGTATCATCAAAGTGTTTAGGCCATCCCTCATCCCACCCCCCACAAAAAACGTTTTCAGCAATTGATTGCGAGTTTGAGTTAAACTGGAATGAATTATCAATAAAGTCATGGCTTTGCTTTTTCAAATTCTTAAGGTCCAAATATGCATATATTAGTAGATAATGTAACTACAGCTTAGCTTTGGAAGCAATGGAAGAAGATATGGGAATGCCTTCTGAGTGCTATCGAAACCCTAACAGAGTTCACTGCTTAAATCTGGTAGGTGCCTGCCTAAACCCTTCTTTTAATAATAGCAAAAAAAACTGAAAGAGGACTTGGATAGATCTGACGATCGGGGCCTAATAGTATTCCATGGCGCAAATGTTCTAAGTGCACGTTGAAAGTGTGTGTCATTGTCATTTACTTTGTGGGTGTTAAGTGCCATCCTCTACTGTGTAGTGTCTGAGGATATAGATGTGTTTTGGGTGTACTAGACTATATATGTGCTGCATTGCAGACTAAGTGTTGAGTGCTTAATAGTTAGGCCTTGAAAGTCTAGTTGGTGACTGAGAAGGTAGCTGAGTTTATAATGAAACGTACATTATAAAAATGTGAATAAAGTGTGTAGGATTCTGCGACATACTATGGTACATAAAAAGCTTCATAGAACGTTACTTGCCTCCTGTTAGATACTTGCTTAGTTGCCCAAGGACAATTAGTTATTAGTGTTGCTGCCTAGCTGGACTTGGTGCCCTAGGTAGGTGGGATCTGAGTGATACATAAATTAGTAAGGAATTACACAAGAATGATATTTGTTTACTACCAATCGCATATTTGCACAATTTCATTATCATGTGATGTGTCTATTCCTTCCAGCATGTGGGTTGGTGGTCGCCAACTGTTATAAGGGGTGATGATAGGGAGGCAGTTCACATTCCAAACCATAAGTTCTCTGTAAATGTGGTAAGAAATCTCAGCCAGAAGACACATTGGCGGATCAAGACTCATCTTGCAATCAGCCACTTGGACGTGAACAAGATTAATGTAAGTCAAAATTGTCCTTTTGCAATTCATAATTGTATTTATATATGATACTTCTCCTGATTGTTCTGAGAGGATGCATGGATTTTCTGTTTTCTTTCAGAATATTGTTGCAGATATGCGGAAAGTTTTGGCAAAAAATCCTCATGTGGAGCAGCAAAGGTTGCACAGAAGAGTATTCTTAGACAACATCGACCCAGAAAATCAGGCCCTTTTGGTATGCGTTTTACCAGTTCTGTACCTCCTGATAAGTCAGTTTTTAACATAATTGAGTCAAGAAATCCTTCAAGTGGCTGCGACTATGGTAATAAGTAAAAATTTTACCGTATTAAATAACTTTGCACCTTTCATGATGTGCTATGAACATCTTAACAATAAAAATCTGTTTCACATATTGGTAACGCCTATATCATGTATAATAGCATGGTGCATTTTATTAAAGAGTTAGTGATCCAAATCTGTTGTCCAATGCCCTTATGTTTCAGGGGATTATAAATATGCATGTTGAACTGTGAAAAAGCTAAATACGTGGAATGTTGTTAATGAGCTGGAATTTTATTGTACCTTATGGTCTTGAGGTGGAAAATCTTCAACGTTTGTCTAATATATGATATTGTTATGCAATGATCTCATTTGGACCTGTCCTGAATGTTTTAAGTTTTAACTACCATCCTTCTATCAACGATGCACACCAACAACATCTGGATGATTTTCAGATTCTGTTGTCCATATGCAGTCACCACAATAAGAAAACGAGAAATTCAATGCAAACTAGCTGTATGCTTCAAAGATTGATGCTTGTTTTGCTTATTCCACATTATCACTGATAGTAGATACTTGGTGCTTATTTTAATCTAATCATTTGATTGTGTGATAGTTTTTGCCCCTCTGATTATGTTATCCTTCTGTGACGGGTTTTGTTAATGCCATTTTTTTCGAGTAAAATTTATCTTTAAACTAAAAAGAACCTCATTTTTGTGTAGATCCTGATATCTTGCTTCGTGAAGACCTCGCATTTTGAGGAGTACTTATGTGTCAAGGTAGGGTACCTATCTGTTCTCTCGATAGGAAGTAGAAGTAGGATATCTAACTTTTACCGAATGAACTATGAAAGGAAATTATTCGGAGTGACACTAAACGATGTCATTGATACATAAACAGGAAACCGTGCTTCTTGATCTACTTCGAGTTATAAGCCATCATCGTGCAAGGCTTGCTACTCCCATTCGGACAGTTCAGAAGTTCTATGGTGATGCTGACGTTGAAAATGTCCCATTTGCGGAAACCATTATCACCAGAACTGGAGTGAACCGCCCGTTCTTACTAATTGAACCAAATTCTAGGACTAACACTGATGACAAGTCAAAGGCGCGTTCATCTCATCCAAATGAAGGGAGTGATGTGAATCCACAAAGCTCTGATGCTGCGGGAATATCATTTGATGGTGGGGCACAAAGTGGCACTGACAACAAGCAAGGAAATAAGAAGGCAAAGGATCAAGGTAAAGTCGATAGAAATCCTGGAACGAACATGCCATCGACATCAACAGCACCACAAACAACTAAAACAACAACTGGAGGTTTAGAATCGACTGGATCGAATCCAAGGGATGGAAAAGATGGCGGTGCTGCTCTCGGGAAGCCATCCACGGCAGTATCCACTAACAAAGGTGAAAAAAATGATGGTTCCACCGACTCAAATCTACATGGCAAACATGAAGGTGAGAAAACAAGAGGTTCCCCAACTACTAAGTCTGCCTTGGAGGAAAACATTGTACTGGGTGTTGCTCTGGATGGTTCAAAAAGGACTCTACCAATCGAAGATGAAATTAAAGAGAGTGAGTTGGAAACTCTTCAAAATGGAAATGGCTCATCCTCGAAGAAAGATGATGTACAGATTCCAGCAGTTCCAGGTGCTTCAGCTAATGATCTGAGAGAGCAAGATAGGTAGTCTTAAGATCACATGTGGCGGAAGCAAGATTTGATTGTTTGTATCTTGAGCAAAGCAGTAGCCGTATTTTTTTTGGCTGGCTGGCTTTGTCTGTAGCATTAAGATGTGATACGAATGTTATTGATCACTTATCCAAGTCCTGCACTATGATTTGATCATTCCTGAAAAAGTTTATAGATGAAGATGTCACATCAGAAAAACATTCTGGTATACATGCCCTGAAGGGGTCATCTGTTCTATTTTACAGTAGAGGTTGCATTAGAAAGATAATTTTTCATTTCATATAAATTTTCAATGAAAGCTATATGAAATTGGACTTTCGTAAGTTCAGCAAGCAAGTTTATGTTCAGCTTGTCTAGATTACAGCCATCCTTTTGTATGAGCTAGCTTGTCCTGAATGAGCAAACAAGACAAACCACAAAGAAGCAAAACTGGTGGGACTAGCCGTGGGGATTGTCGATTGTGTTCCGTTGTGCAACTTAATAGTGGAAGCATATATACATTATGAATCTGATGGCGACTTCTTGGGGACCTGGTTCTTGTCTAGTCACTAAACGAAGATGGAGAAACAAGGGTTTCTACTGTCCAAAATTCACTAGAGGCGCATGATTGTTTAGTCTAATGACACTGCATCTTTGGCTGACTTAGATGTTCAAGTGGATGCCCAATTTTCTTTAATAGAAAACAAGCGAACTCGAAATACAGAAAACATACAGCCCAAATCCTTTGCAGCCAAATCTTTTAGAGGCTATTCTAAAGACTTGCAATATTACTGTTAGCTCTGTTAATATTCTTGGTTTTTGCAACTGGTTTGTTAATATTTTCCAAACATAGTATAATCTTTGTTTTGGTCTGTTATGAATTTCTAAACATTGGTTCCATTCTGTTAATAATTTCCATATCTATTCTGGGTTGTCTGCAATTTACAGGGTTCCAGTCTGTCAATATTTTTCATATCTATTTCAGTCTGTTAATAATTTTCATATCTATTCTGGGTTGTTTGCAATTTACATACATTGATTCCTGCAATATCTATTTTGGTTTGTTAATTATTTTCGGACATCAATTCCTGCAATTTCTATTCTGGTATGTATGTTTTGGATCCGTGATTTCTTAATCCTGGAATGGTTGGTCTTTGGCTGCATCATTCTCTCTTGATTGGAACTCGCCCTCGAGTTGTCTTCAGAGAGTGGCTCTTCGGGATGGTACAAAGTGAGATCAACGACATTAAATGTTTGAGAAATTCTCATAGCATTTGGGAGACCGAGGACATAAGCATTATCATTGATCTTCAGAATTTTGTAGGGTCCATACTTTTGTTGTTGCATTTTACCATGAGAGCGTTGAGGTGATCGTTCCTTGCACAAGAAAACCATGACTTGTCCCCCTCTTGAAATTGTACTACCTTCCGATGTTTATTAAGCTTGTTTCTTATATTTTTCTGTTTGTTCTTCCAATGTATCCTTAACCTTTTGAAAAATGTTACCTAGAGCGAGAGCAGTTGAAGATCCTATACCTGTTGGCAGCTTGATTAGGTCTATTACATATCCAGGAACTTTGACATAGACAATGGAGAAGGGGCTTCGCCCGGTGGATTGATGGATTGAGTTGTTATGGGCAAATTTAGCTTGCGTCAAGGTAAGTTTCATTGTCCCTTCTTGCAGCACATGCATCGAAGTAGGTTGCCTAAATATTTATTTACAACCTCAGTCTATCCCTCTTTTGGGGGATGGACTATGTTGGAAATTTTGAGTTATGTACCAAATCGTTTTCATAAAGTAAGTCAAAATGCATTAAGAAATTTACTATCACGATCTGACACGATAGGGGCAGGAATTCTATGCAACTTGATAATTTCTTTAAAAAATAGTTTTGCAACATGATGAGCATATGTAATTTTACGGTAGGGAACAAAATGGATCATTTTAGAAAATCGGTCAACTACTACGAAGATGAAGTCACTACTTTGTTGAGTCCTGGCAGTCTTAAGATAAAGTCCATAAAAATATCTTTCCAAGATGCGCTAGGAATAGATAAAGACATATATAGGCCACTATTGTGTACTCGTCCTTTCCTCTGTTGACAGCTCAAACACCTAAGAACAAATTTTCTTGTCTCTATTGAGTTGAGGTAAAAAATAACGAGATTCAACATTGACAATGATTTTGTCTCATCCCACATGGCCGTTGAGTTCACCGGAATGCATTTCCCATATAAGCTTATCTCGTAGAGAACTCTTAATAATACATAAATGATTACCTTCGAAGTGAAAACCATCTTGTACTACAAATTGAGAGATAAAGGGTCGGAGTACCTCATTCATTGAGTGCATGAATGTGCTAAGAGTGTTGAATAGGCCAAAAGGCATCACCACCCATTCATACAAACCATCTTTAGTTTAAACGTAGCCTTCCACTCATCTCCTAGCCTGATCTGAATCTAGTGGTAGCTACTTTTCAGGTCTAGCTTGGTGAATAACCTAGCAACGTTAGGTTGATCTATTATGTCATCAAGGCGGGGGTACCTGATGGTGATCTTATTTATGACTCGACTATCTACACACATTTTCCAGGTTCCATCTTTTTTTGGGGTAAGTAAGATAGGTACTATGCAAGGACTGGTGCTTTCTCAAATATGGACTTTTTCCAATAGTTCATCTACATTCTTTGTTAGGATGAGATGCTCTTTTAAGCTCATCCTAGTGCAGTAAATTAGGTAAACTGGATCCTGAGAGAAAGTTCATTCGATGCTGGATATTTTGCAGAGGTGGCAAGTTGGCTGGCTCTTTAAAGATATCATTATATTTAAAAGTAAATTGCATACCTCAGCTGGAATAGTGGTTTTTGAATATTTAACACCCTTGATTATTAAGATAATGCAAGTGTTTGCTTCTATCATGCTTTTATCAAACTGTTGTTGGGTATTTACAGTAGTGAATAGTGTCTTTTATGCTTCCTCCAGGTTGGTTAGGTAAGATTACAATCTTTCGGTGTTCTCAAGTAAATGAATAGGAGTTATCTCTTCCTCAATGTGTTGCATCTACATCATATTGTCATGACCTCCCAAGTAGGATGTAGCAAGCATCCACCTCTCAAGTAGGATGTGGCAAGCATCCATTTCTACTATGTCACATAACACAATTGACTTATAATACTTTTCAAGAAAAAGTGAGGTGTTTCTTGATCTAGCCAATATCATAAGGATTAGGATGTCACTGGGTTGAGAGCTTTAAATTCTCCACGAGACTTTAGAAAACTAGATTCTCGCAACTACAACTACCAATAGCTTACATACCTTCCCTGCAACAAAACATTTTCCTTTAAAGGTCCTCTTCCGGTATGATTCATCAATTTGAATTGGAGAAAACATCAGCCTTTTGACCACACAAACCACTTCTCCATCTTCTTCACATACATCAGAGTAGAGGGCTACTTCATCTATATCCATGTCTTACTCCTCGTTATGAGCTAGTTTTGTGATATTAGTGAACTTTCATTTTGGACAAACACTTGAGCGATGCCCTAATTCTTGACATTTGAAACAATGAATTCCTTTAGATACTCCGGACTTTCCTCTACATGTAAACTTTTTTGTTTCAACCCCTTGTCTTTGTTAAAAATGTCTTCAGTAGCAGGATCAGATTCCTTAAATATACTTTCAACTCTTGGAAGGTTTCTAGATTTTAAGGTCTTCTTTCTCTTCAGAATCTTTTCAGCCCTTAGTTCAATTGTTCATATAGTTTCATGGATAGTCGATCTTGAATGTTATCATTTAGGCCAGTACTTGCAGGTCTTCGGTTTCCTTTAATTGATAGCGAACTTGGAGTCTAAAAAATTCTTTCATATAGTTAGAGATTGAACAAATCTCTTGCGAACAACTTTGATATTGTTAAAATAAAATTTGTTCGTGATGAGTAGGGAGGAACCTACCTTTGAGGGAAGTCTTCATATGATGCCAACTTCGTACTGGTGGTTGGCCTTTGATGCACAATTCTTCTTGATATCAATGCCACCAAGCTCCAATCCCTCCTTTTAGTTTGTAAGCCACAAAAGTGACCTTTTTTGGGTTAATATTCATAATCTCAAAAAAACTCTTGACTCCATATAATCAATCCAGAAATTGTTCGATCTCTACTGCACCATTAAAAATGGAGATATCTACCTTAAGCTTATAATGATCATGATGGTTTCTATTTCCTGATCACTTATCCTCGTAGTTATTTTCATACTTTTCGTTTTTAATAGCTTCATCTAGGCGGGCTTGTTCATGGGTCCTTCTATAAGGGCGTGCTCTTTGATGGTCAACACCCTTGCTCTCATGTCTTTGACCATTTAAAATTAGCATTTGGTCTCTTCTTTAGATGTTTCGGATAATTTCATCTAGTTGATCGAACCTTCACATGAATTACTACAGATTTTCAGTTTATTGATTGATTGAATGCTCTATTGCTTCAATTCACTGCTCATGTTAAAAGTTGAAAAAGAGTACTTGTCAAGTCAAGATGAGGCTCTCATACTAACAACACAATCACAAGCATCTTTGGCTGACTTGATATCATTCAAGTGGACTCAAACACAATTTTCTTTAATGGAAACAAACAAGCAAACTCGAAATACGGAAAATAGACTGCCCAAATCCTTTCCAACCAACAGTTTTATAGGTTATGCTATAGACTTGCAATATTAATGCTATGCCTGTTATTGGTTTCTGTAACTGGTCCTTTAGTATTTTTCAGGCATTGATTCCTGCAATCTCTATTTTGGTATGTAAATTATTTTATTCTGGATTATCTGTAATTTTCAAGCATTGATTCCTCCAATATCTATTTTGGTCTGTTAATTATTTTCAGACATCGATTCCTGCAGTTTTTAATTTAGTATGTATCTTGGAATCCACGATTTCTTAATCAAATGATTGGTCTTTGGCTGCATCATCTAACTAGCCTCAGCGTATATCTATAGCTATGGTGCAGCTCAATGAGCTGCTTCTAGTGTTACATTGCAGTTTGGTTAAGTGGGAAAGTTTTGCGGTTTGTAATCCCATGACGGTAATAATAGTCTCTCTTGACCTTTGAACCTGCGTTCTAGCATAATGTCTAATAACTGTTAACTCCTTTCTAGTTTTTTCTTCAATATAATAATGTTTATTTATTTAACAAAACATATTTAAGATAAAGTACCTTGGTGTATGTTATTTGTAGATGACATTGTATTAGTGGAGGAGTCTAAGGAAAAAGTTAATAGAAAATTAGAACTATGGAGAGAAACATTAGAAAGCAAAAGCCTCCGACTTAGTAGAACAAAGACAGTATATGGAATATAAGTTTGATCATTTGGCTACTTCAGAGGACATAGAAATTAAAATTGGCACACATTGCATTCCCCAAAAAGAAAGTTTTAAATACCTAGGGTCAATTTTTCAAAGTGATGGAAGAATTGATGGAGATGTTACACATAGAATTAATGCTGGTTGGTTAAAATGGAGAGGAGCATTAGATATTCTTGGTGATAAGAAGATACCATTAAAATTAAAAAGTAAATATTATAGAGCAGCAATTAGGCCTACCATGTTTTATGGTTATGAGTGTTGGGCAGGTAATTATCAACATGTACAAAAGATGTCTGTGACAGAAATGAAGATGTTGAGATGGATGAGTGGTCATACAAGAAAAGACCGTATACATAATGAGGTTATTAGAAACAAATTAGGAGTGACACCAATAGAGGATAAAATGAGAGAACATTGTTTAAAATGGTTTGGATATACAGAAAGAAGATCAAAAGAAGAACCTTTAAGAAGGTTAGAAAAACTAAATTTGGAAAGTATTAAAAGAGGTAGAGGACGACCACAAAAGTGTTGGAAAGAAACAATAAAAAATGATCTAGCTTATTGGGAGTTAACTGCTAACATGGCACACGATAGGGATATGTGGAAACAAAGAATCCATGTAGCCGACCCCGTCTAGTATGGAAAAAGGCTTAGTTGTTGTTGTTGTATTTAGAAGAGAACGAGGGGAAAGGACTCCAGAGCTCAAATATCTACTGATGGGAATTGATATTGATGCAAATACCAATGGATATTGATGCAAATACCGATATTCTTGTGTCATAGGAATGCGATATTTTCAAAAGAAAAGGCGGCATTTTCACCGACAAACAAGAAATGCTGCATTAATTGCTGAACAAAAGCCCATTTATTGCTACATTGATAGCTACCCACGTCCACCAATGGCAATTATTATCTATTTGATGAGCTGACGTAGCTCGTTGATGAGATCCATTCTATGCATGCACATGGTTCAAGCATTACCGTGAGTCAGTGACTGTCCTTTTCTCCACTACATTAGTAAAAATCTCATTAAATACACAGGCTTCCATCTCCATTAACTGTCCTTTTATTTCTTATTACTAGAAGAAACAGATCTCAGGGTGAACACCCATAATGGCCAAGACCCCGCTGGCAATGCCACAGCCATAAGAACTATATCCATCATTTTCATATACCCACCCGCGTGTGTGTGTGAGTGCCATGATCAGTGGTCAGCTGGATGAGGACTGTTCTCAAGAACAATCGTGTTAAATATTTAGCAGCATGGTACGGCTGGTTGACTCCCTGGATTGTTGACCATATGGTGGGGTTTGTGAGGCCAGATCTTGAACCTGCACAGCTCACAAACTTGTACGAAATGCACTAAATACAATAGTTCCTTAAGAGTGATTTAAAAGAATCAAGTAAATAACATGTACCACTACAATAAAAGTATGAAGTAAATGACATGTACAACACTAACTTAACCCTAAATGCCCTTTTCTGGGTTAGAACGGGGATGCCGAAGCAAGAGATGCATGCCCAAGACATCAAATTCACGACATTCATATTGTGAGTCAGTCCCCTGCCAAGTGACCTAATGCTCTGCACACTATCTTAACTGTATATTAATGGAAGGAGAAAGAAATTGATATGTTCTCACCACAAAAGAAGAAATTAACATATGATGCATATCACGCCTCTCGTAAATGATTTTGGATTCAGGAATCCAAGTGACTAGAACCCAAGGGGCAATGGGGGTAGATCCATACTAGAGGTTCTCCTTATAAGCACTTTTTACGTAAAATTTATTTCGTCCCATTTCTTTTTGAAATGGCAAACCTGCAGTCCTACACAATAAAAGATAAAATAAGAGAACACTCAAAGTGGCATGAACATTTGAAGATAAAATAAGAGCAACACACTTAAAGTGGCATGAACATTTGAAGAGGCAGTTGTGATAGAGCTCTCTTGAGAAATTGGATAAGTAGATGGTAAACGCTACAAAAGAGATTGACAAAGGCCTCAAAAGTACAGAAATGAAAGGTAAACTATTGTACTAAGAACATTAAATTGCTAATAATACATGATAGAGCCCAATGGCAAACAAGAATATTGGGAGCGTTAATTTTGGTTTTGGTTGGCTTTCTAGACACTCAAAATATTGGGAGATGCCCAGTGTTGGGAGAGCTTTACCCCCTTAGTGGCCCAACCTGGCTCGAATTGAATTAGTCATATCCATGCTCCTCTACCTGCTGCAGTGCTTCTAATGAGTTTCTCCTGGTATGTGCTTTTGTACTTGTGGCAGGGGGTCATAATGATCATAGATATTCACAGCACTCTCCTATATACTCCACGCGCCGTTGCTGTGTGCCAGGCAGAGAGAGAGAGAGAGAGAGAGAGAGAGAGAGAGAGAGTCTGATTTACAACACCCCGCTACATAGTTTTTATTAGATTCAGAAGTTTTAGACAGAATGATAATTAATCTCCTTTAAGTTTATAGAAATAAACAACATGCTACATACTACTACACATGCAATCTGGAATGGGGTACGTGTAGATTGATTGAGTTGGTTTCCGCAACCTGATCTCCCCTTGCCTATTCTTGTGCCCGTCCACAACAGCCTTCTGAAACTCGGTCCATTCCATGCTCTTGTTCAGAAAAAGTTGACCCAACAATGCCATGTTTGGTCTTATGGTCTTAAAGTTCACATAAGAACGATGTGCCACCTGCCACAAAAACAAGCAACTTGAGTGAATCACGCAAATTTTAAGCATCTTTATTTCTTCAGTTTCAAATCAATTGGCTTTTCTTGTATCTACAGACACGTACTCTACCTTATTACATGGGACGTATTCAACAAGATCATCCAAGATGACCCGTGATTGCAGCATCCAATCTACCATGCCAACTGTGAGGCTTCTCCCGTATCATACAGGTGGGAAAAGCTAAGACCAGATCATCATATTGTTTATAGCAAATCTAATGGTTATATTCAATCTCCAAAATATATCTCACTAGTCAGAGTTGGAGACCTGTATGGACCTACTCTCCTGGATGCCAAGTTACGTGCAGAGATTTTAAGCTAGTGTATGGTGGGGAATCTGGTATCAAATATAACCAACATCAGTTATATAAAACACCTCTTCTCTCCAACAAGATCCGAATGTGGAGTACTTATCGAAATTCACACAACAAATTCTGTATGCTCCCCCAGCTTAAAACATCCTAGTTTTCCTTTTCTCCATATAGGGACACTGCAGTACCGCCGAGACCACCCCTCAAGTCTTCTCCCACACCCAAAAGGGGGTTCCCATTCGGCCGACCAGCTCCTTCAGAGTTGTGCATACATGCAGCACACGATAAAATGGCTGCAGGCTAAATGTACGTCTAAACAGAAATAAAAGTAATCTGAACAGAAGTAGAAATGTCATTACCAGCGCATTGTGCATATTGCCAGGGGAAGCTGAAACGAATATGTCACTGTGCATGCTCACATGGTAATCAATAGCAGCTAGTAGAGAAGCTTTCCCTTCAACTTTTGCCAGCTCTTCTTCTGATGCTAGGCTCTTCTTATCCTCCATGAGAGGAAAAAGCTTGCGAAGTGTTGAGATTCTTCCTTCCCCACCATATACCTGTAAAAAAGGAAAATTTACAATTTGTCCTTCAAAGGAAAAGGAAAGATGTTAAGGTAACTGCTTACCTTGTAGGAGGCAAGATAGAGGCGTGTGCTGTTGTCAAAGCCTAAAGCTGCAAGTAGCAGGCCTATCTCCTCTGGTGTCAATGGACAACGTCCCTTGCTCCTCAACTCCTCATCTGTGAACTGGGAATTCAGGACTCTCCCTTGCCAAATCGTCTGACGGTATTTTGCTAGGGCCAGTTTTTCAGCTTTTCCGCCTCCAAAATCACAAGCAGAGTGAGCTGCCATATCCTGTTAATGCAATAGGATTATAAGGTGTCCAACACAGTTCATAGTCCATATGAAAATATGAATGTGTGGAGTCTATGAACATTACTGTTGAAGGATAGGGAAAGAACAGATCTCTGCTCCTATTGGAAGAGCTCCATAGTATAACTTTTACTGAGTATGAGCATATTAAGAATTCAAGTTATAAACCATTATAAAGAGAAAACTACACCCTAAAGAAAAACGTAAAAGAGAAGAAAGAGAGAGTGGATGGCTGCCAAGGATGTGGCGCCGACTCTCAACCCTTTTATGATATGATTGATTGTTTTTCATTATTTGTTTTGTGTGTGAGTGTTTCTATATGGTATCAGAGCCTAATCCATTAGATTAGGGCTTTACGGTTAGTCAACAATAGTGTCTATATCCTAAGGGTTAAAGTTTACCCAGAAACAATCAAGAAAATAAGTGAAAGTTGTTCTACATCAAACCCGATAAAGATTCGAAAAAGAAAAATCAAGAAAACTTAAGATCGTGACCTAGAGGAAGAAGGCACGATCATGCCTGAAAAGGAAAAAATATTGGAAAGTGTAGAAATGTCCATCATTGACAAGAGCGAAACATTTCAAATTACAAACATCAAATTGGATGGAAAAAAATCATCTAAAGTGGGCACAAACTATTGAACTTACGGTAATGGTAAGAAGAAGATGGGAATATCTTATTGGAGAGATTTCCACACCAAACCCTACTGATCCAACATACTCTAGATGGCGTAGAAAAAACGCTCTGGTAAGTGCGTGGTTAATACAATCCATGATTCCTTCTATCGATTGCACTTTCATGTTTCTAGAGACAACCCATGAAATCTGGTTGGCAGTACAAGATGCATATGCATAACGAAAGAATATAACCAAGAAGTATGAAATCGTCGATTAGTAAGTGAATATTATGTTGAACTTAGTGGATCGTGCGAAGAGTTATCAATTTATTCCAAGACCAAATGTTGAAATTACATGAAGGAAAAACACGAAGAATTTGAAGAAAGGAAAGTCTTCGACTTACTATGGGGTATCTCACTTGATTATAAAGTTGTAAAGAAGAATATCCTAAGTAGGGAAAAACTTCTCTTATTGAGTACAATTTATACTCTACTATTAAGGAAAGAAGGCAGAAAATGTTTGAAAAAGAAAGAAAAAATCAACAATTCTGAAACTACAACTTTCGTAGGAAGGAATCAAAATTCTACCTCTGGATTTAGAGGTAGAGGAAGAATTCAGCAGTCATTAGATCATAAAGATAAACTTTCATGCACCCATTATAGAAGAACAACGCATACACGTAAAACCTATTGGCAGTTGATTGGTCCAACATATAATCAAAATTAGCCAACTAGAGCTCTCTTTAGTGACCAACATCAGAAGAGTACAACAGAGGGTGGTCAAAACTCAATGACTGAAATGCAGAAGAGGATAAATGAGTTTTATGGCGATGGGTAATCATTCTATGTCTAATTTAAGAGTTTAGGTTATTGATTCAGGTATCACAGATCATATGGTAGGAACCAAATCATTTTTTCAAGACTACTATCCAATTCAGGAAAATATTGGAATCAAGATGGCTGATGGGTTAACACTCCTATTATTGGAAAAGGGAGTATAATTACCTCTAGGAGTTCTACATAATATCCTATATGTTCCTACCCTCTCAATCAATTTACTTTCTATACATGCATTGACTAGATATTTATATTGTTTAATGATCTTTGATGCTACTCATTGTGTCTTTCAGGAACTAAAGACGGGAATGATCTATGGTCAGGATAGCATAAAGAGAGGATTATACTTCAACAAGACTGACATCACTGAAGATGGGTTGACTCTTATTACATAAAAACAAAAAGCAAATTTTACTTTGTGGCACAAACAATTGGCATTTACCACTCTCTAGAATCAATTTTTTGTTACTGTAATTATTTTATTTTGAGATGTGAAACTTGTCAGAAGGCAAAACATCATTATGTCTCATTCCCTATCAATGAAACTCGATCTTGAAAACCCTTTAAGATTGTGCATTAAGATATTTGGGGACCATGCTCTATTACTGCTTTACATGGATATAAATACTTTGTTTCATTTATAGATAATTGTATCAGATTTACTATTGTTTATCTCATCAGATCTAGAGATGAAGTTATAAATATTCTGCTAGGGTATTGTGAATTTATTCATATACAGTTTCAGCTACTCATAAAAACTAAACACAACACTAATGGGGGAGAGTATATGAGTAACTCTTTGAACACATTCTTCCTCAGTAAAGGTATTTTACATCAAACTTTATGCTCATATTCTCTCTACAACAGAACGAAGTTTCTAAAACAAAGAATAGACATATCTTAGAAGTGACACAAATATTGTTGATTGGATATATCTTAGAAGCTGCATTAACTGTTGTCTATCTTATAAATCGTATGCCTAGTGTTATTCTTAATGAAAATTTTCCATTTCACCTTTTATGTCCAAATCAAAAACAATTTCATGTTTCTTTAAAAATCTTTGGTTGCACTTGTTTTGTACATGTATATAAAAAAGCTAGACACAAACTTGATGCTAGAGCGATTAAATGTATTTAGTCATCTATTCTTCTACCCAAAATAGAGGATAAAATGAGAGAACATCGTTTAAGATGGTTTGGACATATAGAAAGAAGATCAAAAGAAGAACCTGTAAGAAGGTTAGAAAAACTAAATTTGGAAAGTATTAAAAGAGGTAGAAGACGACCACAAAAGTGTTGGAAAGAAACAATAAAGAATGATCTAGCTTATTGGGAGTTAACTACTAACATGGCACACGATAGGGATCTGTGGAAACAAAGAATCCATGTAGCCGACCCCGTCTAGTATGGGAAAAGTCTTAGTTGTTGTTGTTGTTGTATTCTTCTACCCAAAAAGAGTACAAATATCATGACACAAAGAATAGAAGATGTTATGTTACCATGGATGTGACATTTCATGAGAAAGTTTCATTTTAGGAGAACAAGGATAGCCAATCAATCAGTAGTCATTCTCCTATAGTGTTGACGACCATGTCTTTAGGTGAAGTTCCACCAAATGAGGTGGATATTAAGGAAAACATGCTGAAAAAAAAGGGATTGAATGAAAAACTTATTCGAGAGGAGAAAGGAAAGTCGTAATGAAGAGAAAGGATGTAACTTGAATCAAGATTGTTACCCTGAAACAGTTTCTCCACCTCCTCAGGTAACATCTAACACTTCTTATGATTACCTATTACATTGAGAAAAGGAAAAGATCTTGCATGTTAAATATCCTATAAGTATCCCAATTGCGTGTCTACATTAAAGAACCTTTCTATGGGAAGACTGTTAGAGCTTTATTTCTGGGGCCTATTGACATTCTATCAATCCCTACATCAAGTACAAGAAACCTTGAAAAGACGAGAACTTGGTTCGAGCTACATGAATGAAGAAATGGGTGCTTTGGAAAAGAACGAGACTGGGAGGATCAGAGAGTATCGAAGGACAAGAAGGCAAAGTGGGTCGTAGTGGATATACACAACGCTAACATCACCGATGGTACACTGGGCCTCTGATAAGGCGAGTGCTGGCTGTAAAGGGATACACCCAAACCTGCTGGATAGATTATGAGGAGACATTTGCTCCAGTAGCAAAAATGAATACTATAAGAATTCTTCTAAGTATAGTTGTGAATCAGAAGTGGGAACTATGACAACTTGATGTCAAAAATGCATTTCTTCAAGGTGATCTTAGCGAAGACATTTATATGAATTTACCACAAGGATACAATAAGGAAGTCTCATTGAACAAGGTATGCAAATTGAAAAAATCACTTGAAAGATTTGGAGAAGTTGCATTACTTTCTAGGAATTGAGATCATTAGAAAAGATAACAACTTATTCTTATGGCAAAGAAAGTATATCTTGGACTTATTAAAAGAGACCACGATGGAAGATTGTCATGTGTACCTCACCAATTGAAATAAAAAAGGATCTAGTGAATACAACGGATGACTCATATGAAGATGTGGGCAAATACCAAAGAATAATAGGAAAACTTATATATCTCACCATTACGAAGCTAGATATTAGCTTCATAGTGAGCTACGTAAGCATATGGATGCATTCCCCTCAAAGACATCATATAAATTCTTTATTTCATATCATAAGATATCTAAAATCTTCTCACTCACGGTTTGTTGTATTCAATGAATCATTCTCTAGGAATCAAAATTTATACTGATGTTGATTGGGCTGGTGGTGTTGAAGATAGTCTAATAAGAGCTCCATGGTGTAACTTTTACTAAGTAGGAGCATATTAGAAATTCAAGTTAGAAACCATTATAAAGAGAAAACCCTACACCTAATGAAAAATGCGAAAGAAAAGAGAGAGAGAGTGGGCTCCTGCCAAGGATGTGGAGCCGACCCTCAACCCTTTGTAACTTTGATTTTTCATGATATGATTGATTGTTTTTCATTATTTGCTTTGTGTGTGAGTATCTCTACAATTACTACTGAGGTTCTTTTCTTATTTTTGCACACCAAACTTTCTTTGGTAAGTTGGCAGTCTATCTAATAATTGGCATGATAAGGAATGACCAAGAAACTAATGCTTCTCAAGCTCCAATCCCAAGATCCAGGACAAAGTTTGTAGTGAAGCAGATGAGATCAGAGTTGCAAATTAGGCTATAGCAATATGAAAAATAGAAGCGATTCTGGAACATGTGCAGAACAACTTGAATAGGTTCCATAGAAGTGTAATGGTGAAAGTCAAACCTTATCAGTAAGATATTATCTTCAAGAGAAAACGTTAAAGAAACATGATGCACAGTCCACATAGATGGAGCAAGCTTTGATGATGGAAGCAATGGCCTTACCTCTATTGTTCAAAGTATGACCTTCCCTAGAACTTAACCCTCTGTCTTTGCCATGATTATCACCATAACCGTGATGCTTGAGCTAAGACATGTTTTGGTGGCTTAACATCAGAGATTGTATAATTGAGCGGCAGACTATATTCTCTGTGTATTCTCCTTACTACATAGCTTATAACCCTAAATGACCACCAGACTTACAGCAATGAGGTTCCTTCCTCACTGCAAGATGCGTTTCAGCATCATTTGCATTATAAGTTTGAATAAAATAAATATATCTATAGTCACCAAACCTTTTAAGGTTATTAGTAGACACAAACCAGTTTCTAATGGTAACAATGAGATAAACCTGTTGCTCTTCCATGGATAACACTAGCTGCGAGATATAGAATTGTGCTATTCAATATGCTTGAAATATTCTTTCTATAGACCTTTCTCAAAGTTGATTTCGGTAATCATGTAAACGACCTAGAGGACTCAAATATAATGTCGGATCATTTCACTAGTTTATGTATGTGCATGTGTGCAATTGGTCGACATTTTCATTTTTAGAGAAGCAAGATCAAGTAAGATTATGCAATAAATAAATTTTGCTTTGTTCATTTCAAACCAAAGCCTCCAAAACTTCTCACCAATTTTACATTTGCGGAAAAAGTCAGAATAGCATGGACCTAATTAATTACAAATGCATGCAGGCAAATCCAAGTAGTACCTTATCAAAACGAAGGTGCAGAACAACAAATTTCCCAGAGCTTTGTTTTGTTACTTTCTCAGTTATCTCTCTTAGGTACTCTTCCCCTTCATTTTTGTGGTGCTGGTACTTAAGGCGCTGAACGAGGGTGTTCCCCAAATTGTTGATATGAGGAACAAAAGTCAATGCTTGAAAGTTGACTTTACAACGTAACCGCTGAACGTGTGCAGGCATATTATCAAAAGCAAGGCGATGGGAGAAAGGAGAAATTGCAGCAATACCATGGCTGCAACAAAAGAATCAATAAAAAGTATTACACAAATTTCATGTAGCTCTGTTACCTAAACATTATAGTGACCTTTGCTACCTACATGCACTGGTTCTACAACATAAAACTACTAAACTGAAAAAGTAAGGTTATTTAGGACTGAAGAGATAAATAGAATCCATGATTCAAATAGAAGTTGAAAGAAGGGTAATACGCATCTGGAATGAGTCCAACAGATTCTTTAGTCACCCTTGAACATGCCCATCTCAAAGTACAGACAGGGAGATAAGAACCTCGTAGACGTAAAGGCATATGCATACCAATTCTCTTGTAACTCTTGCAAAGTGCTCACTTCAATGTACAGACAGGGATGGGAAAATCTAACACGTAGAAGCCCCCAAAATATCCTGTGAAACTAATAGATGTGTATACATACATGACAAATTGACGATAAAAGGCTACTCTGAATAGCAACATGCAATATCATCACCACAATCCCCACCAAAAAGACATGCACAAGTTGATAATCGTTTCATTTACATAGCTATGCCAATTTTACATATCACAGATGTGTATACAAGCATGACAAATTGATCATATAAATTAAGCTACTCTCAGAAGCAAAATGCAATATCATCACCACAATTCACACTGGTACGTGCAAAAGTAAACCATCTACATAGCTAAATGATGATACAAACAGTGCATTGCCAAATGGTGTCTCCATTTTCAAGAAGTGAAAGATACACCATATAGAATCATAAATGCCATTTTCTCCTAAATATCTAAAGTAAAAAGAAAAAGTACAATGCATGATCAGTCTAAACAAATAAATTCACTTTGCGGTTACCTCTGCAGTATAGGCAAGACATTATCCAGATACCAATTAGCAGAAGCATGAAGTGGGGCAGACTTGACCCGTGTATCTCGAATTCCTGTGGCATAATACTCCCTAGTGCTCCATGAAAATTCTTTTGGCAATTCTTTCACTATTTGAATGTCATTCTTGAGGACATCAATGAAGTGATCCACATCAAATATGTCAGTGAAAGAGCTGCATAAGATACAGAAAGCCTTGTGATTGCACGCTTAGGATACAAAATCACATGCAGTTCAACAGCAAAAGGAGTTGCATGATCACCTTGAATCTTTCCAAACAGGATTAACTTCAAGATATGGAAGTACAAGGGTTGCATTCAAAATTTTGGCAACAGCAACTGCATCACAAATCTGTTGAATGGAAAAGGGTTTCAGTCACAAGGTGGTCAGTCTAAGTGCATAAAATGTATCTTTCAATTGGCAATGCTTCAAATATAAATTGCTTACCCCCATTCTCTGTTGGTTCAAACCACCATCAAGAAAAACTTGGATATACCCTTGTGATGTTGCAGGCCAGGCTATACAAATCAAAGAGCAAACAGTTCAGTTACAACCGGGTAGTCATCAATCATCAACATATAAACCAAGTATTCTAAAATACCATCTGTTATTATCAAAATATGAAAGAAATTTATGTTAAAGTGCAGGACATACATTGGGAGGTTGAAGATTCATCACAACGTCTCCATCCTTGGTTAGGCAGGTGGGACCAGAGATCAGACTGCTCTCCATTCAACTGGGTATCATGTAAACACCGATATATCAGTTCAAGGAAAAATGCAACATGCCAAATCACTTCCAGAATTGCATACAGAAAAATCAAACACTTAGGCAAGTGATGATCCAGCAAGGGTTCTCAAGTACGGATATGTGCTTCCATTAAACTAGAAGGAAAGAAAGAAGACTTCATTTACTTACTGATGGACGTTGTAAAGCACCTTTTATCAAGGGCAGGTGCTGCGGCTTAGGCGCTTTCCATTCCTGAAAATGGCATTGTTGTTAGAGACGCCAGCGCAAATATCCCACTAAATTGTCCATCAATAGATGTTATAAAATTTAGCTTCCGCATTGTGGCATGTATCCTCCATAGAAGATGCATCAGAAAACAAATGGTCAGAACAAAGACGGTATTTGTAAAGTATAAGATTGAGTACAGCGAGAATGTGTTATTTACCCACGTCATAACATGACCCCAGTTGATCAAAAACTGAAACCCAATGTTCCTATTCCCGTTTTCCGTAGGCTTTTGATTTACTAAGATATGAGAGCACACAAAACAACCGAATCGTGTCTCCATAAGCTTTTACTAACGTAGAATGAAGGCATAGAACAACAAAACGAACTTCACATGCACCATTCGGAGCATGTTGAAAACCTTACCTATAGACATCTTCTTACCAGATGAACCTAAATTGCAGGCAAATGTGATTCCCAGAGGAAAACCAGGAACGAGATAGAAAGCAGAGGCAATAGTAACGACCTAAAAGAATACAAAAAAAGGTCCTTTCATGCCCAAGATACTCCCCACTAGCAGACAGAGAAGACATTTTGAAGCAAAAGCACGGACACCTAGAACCAGAAATCACCGGTAATATGCACACAACCATCACTTTATTCTTTCATTAAGATAACAAATTACACACGAATTAAAACCGAAAAGAAAGACACGATGAAAAACAGCAAGACCCATAACAGAAAAAGGGCAGTACAAGGATCAAATAAGAGCGGGGAGAAATCAACCTACCGAAAAGACTGAAGGCAACGCGTAGCCTAAGGGGGAGAAGAGTTGCGGGCAGAAAACAGGCAGCAATATCACAAGCAGACCAGCAAAGGCTCCACCCTGACTCTGATACCTTCCATACACCATTTTTGAACCTTTTCCGAGAAACCCTGCACTCTTAGCCCTCAACTTAGATTTCATGGATTTCCCATCATTCCCTCTAAGGCTTTGATGAGGTGGGTGGTCGCCAGATTTGCATCGAGACAATAAGGTAGCTGGTTCACAGCAAAACCCAGTCCCCTCTGGAATATTATGGAGAGAGGGCCCCCCAAAAGAATCTACGGCAAGAAAGAGAGAAGGAATTTGATGTTTGCAATTATTGGTAATTATTGGTATGAACACACACAGAGAGAGAGAGGTGGTGAGTAGTAAATAGCATCAACCCACGATCGACTATCAAATTGTGAGATTGTGAGAGCAATCAATTAAGATATTGGCGTTATATAACTTCTTACTGGGCGGTAATAACTGCAATCTTTGTTTAGAAAACTAATTACACGGGCACCCACTTTCCCTTCCTTTGTGAACAGCGATTTTCAACATTTCACCTGATTGTAGGTCTTTGCCGCTTATAAAAAGATTTAGGATAAACGGATGCGTGATGATAAAAAGCGGACTTCTGCTTTGACAAGGAAGGGATTCACGTGAATTTTTATGAAACTAACGGTCGGATGAGTGGACTTTGTTACCATTCACACTTCCTTTTAAGATCCTTGTCTTATTCGGATCCACCAGCTATCGTTTTAGGCCATTATACTCCTCTTGTCTATTGAAAATGACAGAAATCTAATCTATATCATTTTACCAGGCATTTATATATATATATATATATATAGAGAGAGAGAGAGAGAGGTAGATGATCAGCTAACGAGGTGTTTAAATCTATTTTGTCATTTCAACTTTCGATCTTTGATATATATGGTTGAAGATGAAAAAGCATGTAATGCATCATGTGAAGCAAACATGTTAATGTAAAAAGCAAGGTAGAATGATATTTTTAATTCAAATCTTCACTATTAATCTTGTTAATGATGAAGATGTTTAAATAAATTTAAGCATTTTTCATTATCTCTTTCACTCTTTTCTCTCTATATAAAAGATATTTAAGGTAGTTTTGGTGGTAAAAGAAGTGATCTTTTTACAAACAACACTACTATAACTTATATAAGGAGTGACATGAAAAGCATCAATTGATGGTTGAAGCGATCAATGACTGCAAAACAGGGGTTTAATCATAATTGAATATTGAGCAATGACTATATATGCGCTGTTAGAGGTGATTGTGTGAATATTATAAACTTTGATTAGATTTCTTTAGGAGGTTTATTATGCAGTACGTGACATTTAGCTTTACAGGAAAAATGATGTGTTAAGCATGGATGTAATGCCCTAATTTCCATGGAGAACCCTGCGGCTTTTTGGACAGGTACCAACCAATTGTTTCTCTTCATGGTTGAGCAGACTCCTTGTATGGTCAGTGTGGTGCTAATAGAAGGTAACAGGAGAAATAGCGATTTGGACATGTCTACAATAAATAAATAAATATGTATAATTATTACTAGGTATATATACATTTCGGATTTGAAACGGTGCATGATCTTCTAAGATTAATAAGAATTAAAGTAAAAAGCCACTAGGTTGGCCTGAACTAGTTGACAAAAAGACCTGTTTTGCATCCAGTCATATACCTGTTTTAAGAGCCATCCTGCATAAGCTGATAAACAGATGAAGCTAGTCTTGCTGTGGCTCAGTTCATCCCATCCTTACCTCATTAATGTCTGGTTCTCGCTGAACACAAATATAGTATGTTTGGCTCTGTTGGGCTCAAAGTTCATTAAATGACATTACATGCTCAAAATTTCACATGAGCCATGCCTCCAAGGTAAAATGGTATTCAGGTATTTAAGGTAAATGATGGGTCATTTTTTTGTTTTTACTTGTTTAATCCCTTTAGGTAAATAAGATGCATCTACTTACGGTATCCAAGGTAAATGATGGATCATTTTCTTAACTTGGTTTAGATCGACCTGTAAAAAGATAACTAACTTGGTTCAGATCGAATCACAAAAAGATAACAAACCGTTCTTGAATGTGTTCGAACAAAGGTTGTTTAGCTAGTGATGAGCTCATCTTATTCATATAGGAAATAAACGAACAACAGTTGTTCGGCTCATTTACCAGCTCTAATCATGCTTCCTTTTCTCAACCTTTTGTTTCATTGGCTAGCTGACCTTTTATAAAGAAAAAGCACCTGCCTATACGAGCCCCTTAGCCTGTCTTTAGGGAAAGGGATATTCTTTAAAAAAGAAAAGGGAAAAGGGAAGTTATAATTACAAGAACACTGTTATGGGCAAGTTGGGAACGAACTAACATGATTGCCATGTGAATCAATCACAGATAACTCTTCGGAGACATTTTTCTTTTCTGATGTCTTCATTACCTTCCTAATGCAGAAATAAATTTTACTCCAGCATGAGTTTAACGGAGTCAGTGGCATCATCAATGCTCAGCCTCAAGTTTTATTTTTTGATAGGCAAGCTGGCGTTAGGCAGACAGACCCCTTCAGACGCACACCCCGCGTATCGAACTCATGACTTCCACCTCAAGGTTCTTTTGAAGCCGCTAGCCAAGAGGGCTTTTGTGCTCTCTCTCAATCTTTAGCTATCAATCGTCGACTCACGACCTCAAAAAGAAGAGAATCTTTAGCTACGAACCGATTCCCCGGAGGAAGTCACCGTCTTTCAAGAAAATAGCAAAGCGACGTGAACAAGACCAGTGACAAGGTAACCCTTGGAAAATTCGGCGCAGTTATAATTTCAGGTAATTAGAAAGGAAACGAAATGCTGACAATTTTGGGGAAACCGTCGAGCCTCTTTCGCAGCAAAAGGAAAAATGTTGTTATGACACATCCTCCTCAATTTGGGAGGACTTGTGACTTCTTTTAAGGACTTAACAAGTAACCACCCCCGATGCTATAATAGACGCATTTTAAGTGACATTAAACCTTATCGAAGTAGGAACGCAACTAAACGACCCGATGAATCCAATACATCATGCTCGGCTAGCTACTTGTGCAGTACCTTGAAAACAGTAGCCGACCATGTGATCACCGGTAAATTCGTCATGTGATAGGTGGTCAAATGAAAATTTCCCACGATATGATTTCCCCAAACATCACCAATCGATGCATACTCAGTGGAACGTCATTACCACGAGGTCCACGACAGTGATGGTAGAACCAAAAGGAACGAGTTACATTACTGTGATTATTAAGGCATGGTAGTGCATGCCCTTGGCGACCTTTAGCTAGGTAATAACACCTACTAGAAGACAATTTACAATATGATCACCTAGGCAGTTCAGCGAGGAAGAAAGGGAAAACTACACATGCATCGTCTGGAGCAGAGCAGCAAACGACACTAACAGACCGAAATCTACAAGACAACCCCAGTTCCCCGACAATGTGCAGGTTTATCTGATAGCTAAAACTAGATTTGATGGTCTCGGGCACATTCAACACTCTCTGTACAATGTCTTTCCGGCATAGTAAGTTTCACACGCTTATGATGTGGTTCATCGCTATCTTCAGAAAGATCCACGATCTCTTGGCCCTGTGACATACTTGCGTCGCTACCAGCATAAGCTGAAACCAAATTGTCTCCAGAAGGCTCGAACTCAGTTTCTTTCTTCCCGAATGGGGACACTGCAGCAGTTGTTAAAGACTCGGTGTCCCGATTTGATGAAGCAAGGAGATTCTCCGGGCAAGAGAAATACGAATCAGCACTTTCCTTGCTCTCAGCATTGGTGTCATCATCAGCATTTATACATTCACCATGCTCGTGTGATCCTTGACTTTGACTACCTGGAAGTCTAGGGCTTGGAGCTGGCGGTTCAATTTCTTGATGCGATTGAGGGTTCTCATTCAAGTTTCCTTCAGACAAATAGTGCTGCAACTGGGATGGACAACTCGAGGACTCACATGAGGGCGACTGGTCTGTACAAGATTCTGGTTGCGTTGCACGCTGACCACTTAAGCTGCAGAGTCCGCTAGTACTCTGCTCAAATAAGGAGCTCTCGGACTTGCTGGAGAATGTACATAATTCCTGCTCAGCTTCAGCATCTTCAGAGGACAACGAAGTATCCGGCACTTCACAATCTGCTTCGTCCTGTAACAAGAGATTTGAAATTTAAGTTTTCTATATAGAAGATGTGAAACTTATATGCTGCTTCGGACTTTTTTTATTCTGAAGTTTCCTGGGAAAAGAATTCTTTTCTAGCCTATATCATATTCTGCCTTAGGGTCACGACTTTTTGTTCGTCAAATCAATGAAGTTTCATGCACGAAAAAGGTCATCAGTAAGAACTTGTCTAAATTAAGGGCATGCATTACATACCTCCGTATCCATCATCATACAGCCAACTTGCTGCATGGAAACCATAGTCTGGAAATGCCCACCTGCAGAATTTGAGTCAACAGGTCCTGTCTCGAAGAACTCCTGGTAACCAAGTTCTTCTTTATCCTCATGACCGCAGGAAAAAATTGAGCACATGCCTCCACTACCCACACGGGATTCAAGGGGATTTTCAAGGGGCAATCCTACCAGACCACATTTCTCAGACAGCAGTTCTAGGTCATTCTCAGGGTTCTCTTCGGGCAACTTTGGAGCCTCATGGCAATCAGTTTCAACCACTGGAGAAACTCCATGAGGTTGACCCTCAAGAAGCTCAAAGATCAGCTTCTGAACATGAAGACGCTTAAGAGAAGCCTCTACTGGCAGAAACCAATCCTTGTTAAGCTGAAAATAGAAATCATAGAAATCAACAGGTAAAGTTGGATATTCACAACGCACCCTGACCAGGTCCAAGACATACAAGATAAATTGTCATAATCTAAAAAGCAAAATCAAGCGTGATATGCAAAGAAAAAAAAACAAACATGACCAACGTCACACCCCACCCTACACTCTTAGACATCATTATTTGGCAAAACAACATTTTATCGGCCACATTAACTTCATATCTCATACCTGCATGTTATGCACTCGTACCACATGCAACTAGGTACAAAGGTTGACCTAACAAAAATTTATAATATATCTAGAAGGGCTGTTTTGCTGTTGTCAACATAAAAATGACTTTTTAACCCTCTTAAGGATGAATGCTATAACTTATAAGCTACATAATCAGGTAGATAGCATGATTAAACCAAACATCATGAACATTATGAAGGAGCAGATGTTGCTTGGCTAAACTAGATTAATGCATGCAACACTACAGAGTCCACATCACAAAAGCGCTGCCAACAAATTACAAAACCAAACATTGGAGGGTTAATTATTGAAAAGAAAAGAAACCAACAGGAGATGCTGACTATAGGTTGCAGTGTAATGAATTGAATATCGCACATTAATCTAAATCAGTTCATGCGACAAAGCAAATAACTCACAAAATTTGAGAACTTTGTTATATTGAAGGGGTTGAAGGTCAACGGAGCTTCCTTCAAGAACAACTCCACATAATGCAATAAGAAAAGTCCACAATCAGAGGAATTCTCCTGTTGTGGTAACTGCAAGCAGAAGGTACATTAGAACATGCAAGAAAGAAGTCTAGTTTGCAATTCAACAGGCAAGAAGCTCAAATAATAGAATGAATCTGAGGAACATATGCAGTGTTTCTCTACATTATTAATAGCAGGTGTAAAATTGTCCTCAAAGCTACACGGCCAATAAACTTTACCATGCGCTATTTTTAAAGATCCGAAGTACAAAGTCCGGAAGAAAAGCATGAACTTGTTGATACCGCAAGCAGAAGCATACACTAGAATGGCTTCCCATGCATCTAAACAGGTTGCAAAAACTTACGTTGTTCCAAAAGTAGCTAATCTAGCATCACCGCTGGGTACACATTTTAGTAAAACACTTGATCGATTTCATATCCGTTCTTGGGGACATGTATTCCAATTTGGCGTAGGATAAACATCTATACAAGTATTTTGTTTATAAAGCTCTACTTTCACATTCTTTTAGCAAGCAAAAGATCAGTGCCACTTAGGTGGCGACGCCATGACCTAGGCATCAGACAGTGCCAAGCTGGAGCCTAGCTTCTACTAGCTCAAAGAGAGAGAGAGAGAGAGAGAGAGAGAGAGAGACCTAAATGAGTGGGTCAATTGACTTTGACCCGTTTCTAAATAGTAAACCTAAAAATAGTTCTTTGCATGGAACTAGTTCGCATTTATTGCATGATAAGCACAATATAAGATGCTCTCCTAGAAGACTGGTTAAGATCATACTGCCTTCAGAAACTACATCCAGTTTCATTTCATTCAGAGACTTAACAATAGTATTAAGCAAAATAACGAGTAGAAAAAGAAGATGGGAGACATACCTCAAGTGGGATGAACCGCATTTTACAAAACTTTGATTCATCATCTAAGACAGATTCCTTTATTTCCATGTGCCTCTCCTTCCATTCCTCCCATAAGTAACTGCAATCTCGCAATGAATAAAATTTTCAAGGCCTAAAGTGATGGGGTTACGGGCAACAATAGTAAATCATTTCAATGACTACCAGCATACCAGGTAATGTTAGGTTTTCCTTTGGCATAGTAAAGATAAATTATCATCCAGTGATGCACCAAAATCAGTTTGGCAGACTTGTCCTAGGTTGGTCTAACTAACCATGACAAGTCAAACAAGACTTTTATCAGGCTCAGACTGCATGGACTTCATTCAATTGGGGACCCGGCAGAACAAATCATGCACCCCTAATCATGCCCAAAGATATATAAGAATAAGCCTTAACTATTTACCAGTTACAGTGAAAGTGGCACAAAGGCATAGTCAGTATGTCAGTGAATGGTGAATTTAGGCTATTTAACAGTTGTATAATATGTAACCAAAAAGGAACACTTGTGTAATATGAAATTACTATGTCTAGCAACTTAAACTTTTAAGCCTTTTACCTATTCTGCAGGACCTTGGTGTGATTTGTCTTTGCGTACCATATTGTAATGCATAAGAAACGAAAATCTTCTTTAAAATTGAAACTAGCATTCTTCCAGTACAAATTCTTACATTTTGTGAAAAGACTCCTCTAATAAATAGAAAAACTACACTTGAGTAGGGTGAACAGCACTTGTAGCTATGTACTTGGTAACGAAAAATGTTCAAATAGAAGAAATAGAAAAATCTAACCTTTGGACTAAATTCTTCAATCCTCTATGACTTCCTTTAATTGAATCCATGTGCAGGATGCAGGGCACCTTATCATTTTCATTGACTTGGCCCTCTAAAAATCAAGCAACATGTAAACCATTACTTAATGTCTGGAGACACCACATAGACATGAAGCACGCGTAGATGTTTGAAGATGCTTGCCTTTGAAGTGAGCGGTTTCTCCAGGATGACAAACAACCATCAAACTCCAGTGTAGGCTGAGATTTCAAGGGGAAAAAGAAAGAAGGAAAAAGAACTGCATCAACTGCAAAATATTCAATAAAGCACTCGCTAATCATTTTCATATAGAAAAAATTTCTTACTTGAAGTTCACCGGGATGAAAATGTAATCCTTTTTGAAAAGGTCCACTTTACGCGTCCACTTTTTGACACGTTGAAAAGCCACCTTGCCTTCAAAAGCACTTCCAGGATTCTTGTCTAGATCTGCTAATTTGCGAAAGAAGAAACTATTAAAGAAGTGAAACCGGCTCTTCTCTTCCGGCTCGAGCTTGGACTGCAGATACCTGTTAGACATATTAGTGACCACAGCAACATTGAACAAACATGTCTCAAGCTCTTAAAGATTAAAGAGTAACACAGATTATTCATAATATAATATCTAAATGGTTTTGAATACTGAAAACCCACAAGAATTCGATGAACAAATATCAATACCACCACATCATAGTTGCCTCATAATCAAGATTTTAAAGGAGCAACTTTCCCTTTTCTAAACCAAATGCATAAGTATCTGAACTACAAGTTCGGTAAAAGCATTGGAATAAGGACAACTTACTTGATATAGAAGTCAATTACGGTGTCATTAATAAATGTATCTGGCTGTAATAGTTCAACATCTCTCTTACTAATAGAAACAGCATCCGGATCCCCTTTGGGGAAAACAAGATCTTCAAACGTGTCAGGAACCCTACCAAAATGCAGTAAAATTTGTCAGAAAATAATTAGAACCGAAATTGAGAGACCAACAAAACAAAATCAAGTAACTGACGCTCAGAGGAGGAAACTAAAGAATACACTAATAAGACCATAACAACATGAAAAGCTCAGGGAAGGCAAAGACATATGGATAGACACCTGCCACACCGTGAGAAATACATCATTAAAGTGTCTTAGAGGCACCATGAATCAGTGTATTCTGTCCCTTGATGCTTCCAAATACATTAGTCAACAATTAAAGGCATGTTTGGGATCATCAACACTGTTTCCCTCGCAATGAGGAAAGCAGCATTTGTTCACATAAGCGGGTCTGAAGCAGGACCTAATCATTTGCTTTTGTTTTTCTCAGTGAACAAGATAAGTTTATTAAAAAAACCAAGGTGGTGACCCAATACATAAAGTAGAATCATCAAAAGAGACTCAACAAACTCTACAATATCCAAAACAGTCCCAACGATACTTAACTCTTTCAAAAAGATAAATAAACTAAACCATCTAATCTGTAATTCACTTGACTTTTCTCTTCCTCTTGGAAAACCCTCATGTTCATTTGTTTTGTTACATTTGAAGTGAAAAATAAACTCTGTTCCTTTGGGACCAAGATATTTTCCTCTCTTTAGAGTGCTAAATAATGATGATGACAATAATTGTGTCATCATAGTAAAAACTACATCCTAATGTTGCGATATTGGATTACTAGACTAGCTAGGTTTCAATCTTGTAGGCCTATAAATATTAGATGCCCATCACCTACCCCTCTCCCTCTCACTCACACACCGCACCACCACCACCCGAAAAGAGAGGGAGAGGGAAGGGGGGTTGGGGGTGGGGGTGGGGAAGGGAGAAATAACTCTGGGTAATTCACACGAGAAACAAGAATAAACATGAGGGTAGACAACTTACCCATCTGAACATCGATTAGGACCAAACACTCTTTCTCTTATACATTCATCAACTTCTTTCTCCAATTCAGCACTGAGATGAAGGCAACTGCCGATAAAAAGACAAAATAACATTACAATGAAGTGAGTTCCACCAGTGCAACCAGAGCTTTGATCAGGATACTATGCGGAACTTGACAAATACTTAGACAAATAAATGCATGCAGTCCTTATACAACATGTAAAAAACAGTACCAGATGCTGACTACAGCTAAGGTAGGATTGACCAACTCCAGAAACAGTTTACTAGTGATTCAAGCATGCAAGGTCCTCAACAAAAACATTACAATTGCATCCACCAAATTTCCTGAAATTTGATTCCAGGCTTGAGATAATCTGATGCCAAATCAAGATAGGCCTTCATTGTCTCATATATTCAGCTTTACCTTCAAACTCAAAGTAATTCAAAACTAAATTAAGGTGAGGCAAGTCAAGTCAAGTCAAGAGAAAACTAGCCCACTGGTCACCACGTATATAGTCTACAAAGTGCACTAGGCTTATGATGGTTGGTCAGGAAACACCAACCTATTGTTGGACTAGGAACAAGCAAGTTTAAACCAGCTAAATAACTTTAATGGCACCTGGTTTTTCAGAAAGCTGGAAACGTTCAGCAGTTCTAACATTAGCTATTAGATGGAAAACATTCAATTTCAGCCTATGCCACATAGACAACCCTACCTTGGTGGCATCCTTGTCGGATATTCTGACACTTGAAACCGTACTTCTCCCATGACTGACTCGATGCTATCTATTTTAAATATTTTTAGTGATATTTTACTAAGGAACTTCCTGAATATTGACAGATTATTACTTTTATCGGTGAATTAGTTTATGAAAGCAACAAAATATTTTAATGAGATAGTATCCATTGTACACAACAATATATCTAAATTATAGATATATGGCAGTGTCCCTGTACCATCACTTTTCAAATTCGCAATCCCAGCAGGGGCACCCATGTGACATAGCTTTTAGCATACTTGATACAAGTTTTGAGGAAAAAAGTAATCCAATACATAGCATTTTCCACAATAAGGCCAAATGAAATGAAATCACATCAAGGTTTTGAAAGCAAAAGTAGTGAAACACAAACAAGAAAAAAAATTAAAATATAAAAGCACATAACAAAGCAACCCCTTATCAAGCATGGGTTGTACGATAGCTATCTAATGTGGCAGAAGGCAGTAAAATATATGAAGATCCAATCAATGGCAAAAGAAGTGAAAAGACTAGATCACTAACTCGCAGTCAAGTTTCCAGATTTTCCCATATCTCTCAGATAATGGCATGATACTCTGCATTTTCTCGAACCATTGAGGATCACTCACTGCAAATACCAGCTTTGCAAGACCTAGGCACAAAGTACAGAGCAAGACCTAACATTCATGAGTACACATAACCAAGTTTGATAAAAAAAACAGCTACAAACAAAAACAGGAAGCAAAAAATAAAATGAACACATGAACAGCACGTAATATGGATTGAACATCATCAGGCAGTTGAATTAAAAGATAAACTAAGAGAGAACAAACATATGGAGCGCCTGCAAATATTGTCAACTAGACCTTTTCAACCACGTCTAAAGATAGCATACTAATGGGTTCAATCATGTAATAATCATTTGATTCAAAGTACTTGAATGCAGGTAATTATCGAAAATAAAGCATTGTAGATGTTCTCGCTGCAAGTTCAGACTAATAAGCTCTTGTTATTTGTAGGTCCCTGCTTAGTCATTCTGCTGTAAGATTTTATATGGCTGTCCGGGGGCTGAAAAGGAGTAACAGGTATCATTTCTTTGTTGCCCTAAAAAAAATTATGTTCCTCAAAAGAGAAAATTTAATTAAAGTTTGCAAAAGTACAAATAAGCAACATGAAACAACTCTTGGCGGTTTCTTGCATCATGATACCATATGTAGCATTGCATATAAATGTTCCTAAAACTCATAGAGAAAGTATACATTACAGAAAGTTAAAATTATCACAAACTCCTAGTGGCAAAATAATAGAAAACCTAAGCACAGGGATGCATTCATGCATCTCGGAATATGGATATGAAAATTGAGTTCATGTCTTCCTGTATAATCTTCTCAAATTCCACACAGAGTAGATCCTAGAGAAAATAGAACATGAATAATAAAAATATGGAACACAAGCATTTCTATCAGTGAGAAACTCCACATACTGAGCCAGTTAGAAGAAACTATAAACAGTAAAATAAACTACAGCTAACCAAAAAACTAGAACAAGCCATACCATTAGCACCAAATAGTTTGTCAACTTCAGCCTTAAACGTTGAGCTGACATGAACTATAAGGTAAGCAGTTGTAACCTGAAAAGACCACAGGTCCACAACATCTAAGTGCACATTAGTAATCAAAAGATTAAAAACCATGCATTGTCCACATTTAGAGAGAGAGGATAGACATACACTTTGAACCCAGTACCACTCAATGCAGTTCACATCAGAAATTGCTACTTCAAGATGAAGAACCTTGTCATGTTCAACTGCATTCATGTCCTCCAGTTTGATGTGGTTAGGTGAAAATGTTACAATGATTTCTGCACACAGTTTATCTCCATAACGTACAAAATCAGTATAGACAATGACATCTTGACTTTCAGCCTCCTGAGAACAAGGAAAATTACATGGTGAGTAGTTTTCTCCACTATCTGCTAAAGAGACGATTATACAGAGCAATATGGTTTGATCTTGCATATGTCTACCATTCTCCAAATTAACATAAAGTTATAAAAGAACAATAAAAAGTTTGTATGTTTACACATGAAAAACATAAACATTACCCACAACCTATGTAGTTAATAGCGCGCTATAGCGGCATTTTAGCGGACCAAAAAACACTACAGCATGCAAGGCTTGGCAGCCGACCCGCCTGGCTGCTATTAGCGGCGCGAACACTGCTATAGGGGCATAGCAGTCCAACGGGTGGATCGACCCGACCCAAACTTAATATAAGTCTCTCTCGAGCGTGCATCTCTCTCTCGCGACCTCGCCTCTTGCCTCGGCTCTTTCTCTCTTTGCCGACGACCACCACCAGCTCCGCCACCCTTTGCCTTCTTCTAACGCTGGTAATCTCTCACTTTCTCACTTTCTCTCTCTCTCTCCCTTTATCTCTCTTTTGGTGGGCGATCGACTTCTCTCTCTCCTTTCTCACTTCTCTCTCCGACGAGTGACTATGCTCCTTAACATCTTCTCTCTCTCTTTCTCTCTATATGGTCGGTGACTATGATCCTCATCATCGACCTCTCCAAGTTCTTTGCTTTCTCTCTCCCTTTCTTTGTTCTCCAAGTTCTCTCTTCATCAAGTTATTTCATATTGACCTCTTGATTTTATTTTTTCTACTTCTTTATAATTTATTAATTTTATTTTTATTATCTAACCATCATCTAGTGCAATTGCTTGTTGTCCAAGTGGCAGTGGATGTGGTAGCACTCGCACCAACACTAGTAGTATAATCACACTTCAATCTTGATGAATGCTATATTTTGGACTTGTTATTTGTTAAGTGTGATGCATGCTAAAGTTATTGCTTCAAATGTACAACAACAACTACAACTAAGCCTTTTCCCATACTAGACGGGGCCAGCTACATGGATTCAATGTTGTCTGACGCGTATCGTATCGCGGGGCTCCACGATACGGGCGTATCGTATCGTATCAAACTTTAATATTAAAATAATACAAAAAATATTTAAAAATCAAGAAAATTAGTAAAAATCTAAAAAAAATCTGAAAAAATATGATAATTGCTTTAAATTCATATAATACAAAGTTTAGCACAGATTGAACATTCAACATTGAACAATTGCATCCAAAATTACATATTTTGAAGCAAAAAATGAAATACATTCACATTTTACATATTGTAAATTTGTATCAGGATCATTAACTACCTTCTGCTTTAAAATGAAAATCTTCAACTCCTTCGTGATGTTGTTGCACTTCAAATTAATTCATGCAATATCTTCTTCGGTTAGGAGTGCATTTTCTTCGTTATCTTCCATAATCCACTCATCTAATATATCAAAATTAACAAACTGCTATCTTTGTGCATGTAGTTGTCATATTTGCTAATTTTCATATGTGAGCAAAACAATGAGCTCAATTTCTTTGATTATTGACTCTATGACACCTTAGTGATGTGATATTATTACTTGATGATATCCCTTTTTCTCTTACTAGAGACTAGCTTTTTAACTAATGCTTGAGCTTCATTTCTCACTTCACACACTGAGTTAAGCCTCATACACGTTGATCACGTTCAATTCAATGGAAGTCACGTAAGGTGAACCCTAAAATAGTGAAGTTGTGAAATGCCCACTCAATGAACCGAGACAACCAAATGTTTTTAATTGTTTGCGATCTCATGAAATTAGAAACTGCTAGCAGAAATATACCTAAAAGTTGGCAACAAAAAGGGAAATGATTTTGTCATAATTTTTATTTGTTCATAAATTATTCTTATTCAAAACTCCGCCTATGTAAGGAATCACCCTTGCATGGCCAGTCCCAAGCCCGGAAAAAGGAGGAGGGTTGTGTTAGGCTTCTGACAACTAGCGTAAAACTTTGTCGGACTTAACATGGATTCTACAAAGAAAAACAAAGAATCCATGTAGCTGACCCCATCTAGTATGGGAAAAGGTTTACTTGTAGTAGTAGTAGATAAATTATTCTTATTCAATAAATAAAATTATAAACCCAAATTACAAGCATAAGGAAGTGAAGAGAGGCGAAGAGAGGCCATAAACCTGTAAAAACAAATTGAAAAGAAAAATTGAATTTTTTTTTGGGCGTATACGATACGGGCCGTATACGTATCGTATGATACGATACGTATCGCACCGTATCATATGATACGGATAACACTACATGGATTCTTTGTTTCGAAAGATCCCTATTGTGTGCTATGTTAGCAGTTAACTCACAATAAGCTAGATCATTCTTTATTGTTTATTTCCAACACTTTGTGGTCGTCCTCTACCTCTTTTAATACTTTCCAAATTTAGTTTTTCTAACCTTCTTATAGGTTCTTCTTTTCATCTTCTTTCTATATGTCCAAACCATCTTAAACGATATTATCTCATTTTATCCTTTATTGGTGTCACTCCTAATTTGTTTCTAATAACCTCATTATGTATATGGTCTTTTCTTTTATGACCACTCATCCATCTCAATATCTTCATTTTTGTCACAGACATCTTTTGTACATGTTGATGATTAACTGCCCAACACTCATAACCATAAAACATGGCAGGCCTAATTGCTACTCTATAATATTTACCTTTTAACTTTAATGGTATCTTCTTATCACAAAGAATACCTGATGCTCCTCTCCATTTTAACCAACCAACATTAATTCTATGCGTAACATCTCCATCAATTCTTCCATCACTCTGAAAAATTGACCCTAGGTATTTAAAACTTTCCTTTTGGGGGATGCAATGTGTGTCAATTTTAATTTCTATATCCTCCAAAGTAACCAAATGATCAAACTTACATTCCATATAATTTGTCTTTGTTCTACTAAGTCGAAGGCTTGCTTTCTAATGTTTCTCTCCATAGTTCCAATTTTCTATTAACGTTTTCCTTAGACTCCTCCACTAATACAATGTCATCTGCAAATAACATACACAAAGGTATTTCATCTTAAATATGTTTTGTTAACTCATCCATCACCATTATAAATAAGTATGGACTTAAAGCTGATCCTTGATGTAACCCAATATTAACTTTAAAGAAATCCATCATTCCTTCGTGAGTCCTCACACATGTTTTTGCACCATCATACATGTCTCTTATAAGGTTAATATATGTCAATGGGATACCTCTTTTTTCCAAAGTTCTTAAAGAACCTCCCTCAGTACCCTATCATAAGTTTTTTGTAGATCAATAAATATCATGTGAAGGTCTTTCTTTTTTGCTCTAAAATGTTCCATAAAACGTCTCAAAAGGTGAATCGCTTCAATAGTAGATCTGCCTGGCATTAATCCAAATTGGTTCTGTGTTGTACTTGATACTTGTCTTAACCTACGTTCGATAATTCTTTCTCATAATTTCATAGTATGGCTCATTAACTTGATACCTCGATAATTCACACAATTTTGAATGTCTTCCTTGTTCTTATATATGGGTATAAGTGTACCTGCTCTTCAATCCTTGGGCATCGTTTGGTTTTTCCATATTCTCCTAGTATTTTCCAAACTTCTATACCCTTTATATGTTTAAGAGCCTCTTTGACTTCATTATTTTGAATATGTCGGTAGAAATTGTGGTTTATAACTTTATATACTTTTTTGATTTGGCTAACTCTCCTAAGCTAATACTAACATCTTTATTTTCATTAAAAAGCTTAGAAAAATAGTTTTTCCATCTATTTCTTATATCATCATTTGCCACTAGAATTTTTTCATCCTCGTCTTTGATGCATCTAACATAATTAAGATCTTTAATTTTCTTATCTCTAGCCCTAACTATCCTAAAAATATCTCTTTCACCCTCTTTTGAGTTGAGTTTTTTATATAAATCCTCCCAAATTTTAGCTTTTGCTTCACTCACAACCTTTTTCGCTTCCTTCTTTGCTTTCTTATAAGCCTCTAAAGTTTCACTAGTTTTCTTCGCATAATGTAATTTATAACATGCCCTCTTTGCCTTGATTTTATTTTGTACTACTTCACTCCACCACTAAGCTTTTTTTTGTACCGGTACACCTCCCTTAGATACCATAACACATCTTTCGCCACTTTCCTAATATGTGTAGCCATATTGTTCCACATATCACGGGGTGTACCAACATAATTCCAAACATCTCCTTGAAGGACTTTCTATTTAAATATATCTTCTTTCTCGTTTTTGAGGTTCCACCATTTAGTCCAAATAGCTCAATGCACTCTTTTCTTCTTTGTTCATTTTTTTATTTGTAAATCCATAACTAAAAGTCGATGTTGGGTGGTTAAGCTTTCTTCTGGAATTACCTTGCAATCTTTACAACACGCTCTATCTTTTATTCTACAAATAAAGCAATCAATTTGTGTTTATGACAAACCACTCTTATAAGTAATTAAATGTTCATCTCGTTTTTTGAAGATTGTATTGACTATAAAGAGATCAAATGCCATAGCAAAATTTAAAATTTCTCTACCTTCCTCATTTATATCCCCAAAACCAAAGCTTTCATAAATCCCTTGATATCCTAATGCCTCTTTACCGACATGTCCATTTAAGTCTCCTCCTAAACAAATCATCTCCCTTTGTGGAATCTTTTGAATAACCTTATCTAACTCTTCCCAAAAAGTTGTCTTTATACTATCTTCTAGTCCTACTTGGGGTGCGTAAGCACAAACTATATTTAAAACCTCTGCTCCTAACACTAATTTTAACGTCATGATTCAGTTACCATATCGTTGTAAGTCTACTACAATATCCTTTAAATCTTTATTTATGATAATACCAACTCCGTTTCGAGCCTTTTCTTTACTTGAGTACCATAATTTAAATCATGTATCCTCTATCTCCTTTGCTTTTTCTCCAACCCATTTTTGTCTCTTTAAACATAAAATATGAATCTTTCTCCGAATCATAGTATCTACCACCTCCATTAGCTTACCGGATAATGTTCCAATATTCCAAGAACCAAGACGAATCTTATTATCTAGGACTAGCTTCCTTACCCCCCGCATCCGTCCATAATCAAAATGCAGAGACCTTATCTGAAAATTATTCACTAAATTCGGGCGAGAATGTAGAGGGACTAACTTCTTTACCCACACCCGTCCATGATGTGGGAACCCTCTCTACAATTGATTCACTACATTCGGGCGAAAATATAGTGGCCCTTGCTTACTTATTACTGCATTCGGGCTCCGCAGCACGTCGCTAGGCGAGGGCGCCCCAAAGCAATGCTCATAACTTTTGTAATCTATGTTATAAAAATCAGACGAAGTTTTACGCTGGCTGTCGGAAGCCTAACACAACCCTCCTCCTTTATCCGGGCTTGGGAACGACAATGCAAGGGTGATCCCTTACATGGGGCGGAGTTTTATTGGTTCAAATGTATTATAAATATTTTGGTCAATTCATATATTGGTCCAATAGTCCACCCTAACATTATTCTAATTTTTTTAGGTAAGTATAATTCGTTTCATTGCTCAAATTAGATTGGAGTCATGGACCATAGTCACCATACTTTAGCATATAAGTATAATACATATTAGTTCTTTTAATTCTTGTGCTATGTAAGTAGAATAATTTAGTTATATATTTTTTTTAATGTAAGTTTAATAATTCAATATGCATATGCCATATAAAATTTAGTGTTTGGCTATTTATGAAAAAAGTGGTTATGTGTTTCTTGATATTTCTTAAAAATTAGAGAATCCATTATATATATAATATTTTTTAATTATAAATAAAAGTGTACCGCTAATCCGCTATATTCCCGCTACTGCTATATCAAGGTTAACCGCTAACAACCCGCTAACTATTATTGATAGCATAGGTATTAGAGATTATCACAATGATTTTTTTATTTTTTTGAGATGTGGAATCAACTTCGAAGTTTTGACAACAACAACTAAACAACAACAACAACAACTAAGCCTTTTCCCATACTAGACGGGGTCGGCTACATGGATTCTTTGTTTCCACAGATCTCTATCGTGTGCCATGTTAGCAGTTAACTCCCAATAAGATAGATCATTCTTTATTGTTTCTTTCCAACACTTTTGTGGTCGTCCTCTACCTCTTTTAATACTTTCCAAATTTAGGTTTTCTAACCTTCTTACAGGTTCTTCTTTTGATCTTAACTTCGAAGTTTTGACAATTTTGAAAAACTACAAAAAATAGATGAATTTAAAGAGTACTTAGATAATCAATATCAATGTTGTTTGTATCGTATCGTGTATCATTTTGGTCCATTATATGACACACTGTATCATTTTTAAGAAAAATTCAAGAAAAAATCACAATAATTCTAAACATTATTAATTGCTTGTCATGGCTGATTACTTAAGCCGAGCGAGACACTACACTAGATTAGGCACCTATTCCAACAATAAAATTGGAATATGTTTGTTGTCTCCAAGTGATGTTGAAATCATGGCTGGTCATGTTGGTAACCTGTAAGTTGGCCTAACACCAAGCTTTTCAACCCCATTGTTTACACTTCAAAAAGGGCAGCTCAGTTCTTCTTTGTTTATACAAAATTATCTTTGAAATAACATTGTAGAAAGGCCTTTATGTTTTCCTTTGCCAAAGAATTTAATCATATTATTTGCAATGGATTCTCCCAGTTCTCTGGTTATGAGCTGGGGCATTTCTAAACTTAACAGGCTACATAATTGTTATTTATACAATTTTAATCAACAACCATTTTAAGAAACAAGCATCACCTATATGTATGGTAAGTCACCTACCCCTTCGTGTATGAAAGGAGGTTGTACCATAGAACATCTTAATTTGTGAACATACGTTCTTCTATTTTGTTAGATTGGCATCAATAATGTCCTGCCATACTGCTTCATGGACATGTCAAAACTTGTCATTGCTTTTGTTGTTCTTGATCATTCATTTATCTGATCATGACAAATACAAATTGGATTTGTTATCTATCCTCTACTCATCATTTATCAAGACTTTTATAAAGGCTTAAGGCGTATCGCCCATATCGTACACCTTTTATAGAACGATAATACAACAACAACTAAGCCTTTTCCCATACTAGACGGGGTCGGCTACATGGATTCTTTGTTTCCACAAAGTCCTATCATGTGCCATGTTAGCAGTTAACTCACAATAAGCTAGATCATTATTTATTGTTTCTTTTCAACACTTTTGAAAATAACGATAATGTATCTCAATATTTCTTCTTATTTATGTGGGGTCTTAGAGAAGAATTTGAAAACATTTGATTCACGTTAATCCATAGAAAACCGAGACTCAAGAGGAATGGGTTCCTTCCCGATCTAGTTATGAAAGAAATTATATTAAAAACTCTAAATACTTTCAAAGAAGCCGTTCTTGTTAATCTAGCTTGGGAGCAAACCAAAATCATACAAGCTGCCACATGTTAAGAATATTGAAGGGTAAGCCAAAAACTACATGACACCCACGGTTCCATGACGCAACAAAAATATCATGTGCCACTATTGCAAGAAGAGTGGGTACATCAAGACCACTTGCCCATTCTAACGTAAAAGCATACATAGAACAAATACTCAAAGAGAAGGCTAGCATATCCAGAAACATGCTATCAATAATTTCTCAAGGTATGTCTTTTTTATACTCGGGTGCATCTTTTCACATGACACATAAAAGAAATTTTTTGAAAAACACTTGCCAAAATAATTCTTTTAAGCATGTTTTTACGACCGATGGTATAGAAGACTTCAAGTAAAGGAAATTGAAAGTTTTGAAAATAAAGATTTTAAAGTAGCCAATGTTAATTTTGTACCAAAACTCAATCTTAATATACTTTCCGTTGCTCAAATTTGTGATAACAATTGTATAGTCACTTTCTCATCAGAAATTGTGTGATACAGGATATCTATCAAAAAAAGGTGATTGCACAAGGTCATACATAAAACGGATTGTACAAGATAAAAAATTTGGTTGTGCTATGTTTTGAAAATTGCGGTGTGGTTTATTACCCAACTCTTTGGGTCACTTGGATATTAACAAATTGTGTAACCACCCCTTGGTGAAAAATAATAAAGTTAAAGATTTTGTTTGCAAAGAGTATATTCTTGGAAAGTTGCATCATATACCCTTCAATAAAAAAAATTTTATTCCAAGTAAGCCTTTTGAGATGGTGCATTCCGATGTTTGGGGACTGACTCCTATTGTATCTAAAATAGGAGTGGGATACTATGTGACTTTCATAGATGATTTTAGTATATATACTTAGATATATCTTTTGAAACACAAATCTGAAGTCTTCAAAAACTTTTTGATATTTCACAACATGATTAGAAAACACTTCGATACTATTTTTAAGATTTTGAGATTGGATTCTCATGGTGAGTATATATAAAAAAACTCAAAATTATTTGAAAACACATGAAATTTTGCATAAAAAATCTTACACAAAAGCCCCACAAAAAATGGTTTGGTCGAACGAAAACATACACATTATAGAAACTACTAGAACTCTTTTGATTGCTAGTGAAGTACCTATGTATGTATGGGCAAAAGCTACCCTAATTGCCATATACCTAATAAACAGGATGCCTTCCTCACAACTTAGTAATATCTCTTCTTTTGAAAATTTATTTGGACTTGTTTTAAATTACAAAAAATTGAGAGTTTTTGGGTGTAGATGTTTTGTCTATACAAATAAGAACAATAAGTTGTCACCCTAAGTAGTTAATAGCACGCTATAGCGGCCGCTATAGTGCGCTATCCTACTAAAAGACCAATCATCACTACCTCATTAAACAAAGAAAAGGTGAGAGAGACCTACTTTCATAGGTGTAAGTAAAGTCATAAAACCTTTGGATAAGGAGACAATTAAGCCCTATCATTGTCCACTCATGAGAAGCCATAGCCATTTTCTTTTCTTCTTTGGGAGGATAAAGACGAGCCATAAACATGTGGTTACTTTACATCTCGTGAAACAATTGTATCAGTTCGAGTTTGAATGTGTTATACCCAGCTGAGCACGAATATATTTTTATAGTGATCTAAGCATAAACATCACTTTAAATATATAATAGCAGTAGTTGCTCGAAGGGGCATAGAACATTGGATATCTGCTCTTTGATGGGAGTTTTGGATTTCGAGGGATCTGCCTAAATACAACTTTGTTAATAAAAGGATAGAATAAGAGATAGTGATAAACACATGGTTAATGTACATCGATTTGCCTAAATACAACTTTGTTAATAAAAAGATAGAATCAGAGACAGTGATAAACATGTGGTTATTGTACATCTCGTGAAAGCATATACAACAACAACTACGCCTTTTCCCATACTAGACGCGGTTGGCTACATGGATTCTTTGTTTCCACAGAGCCCTATAATGTGCCATGTTAGCAGTTAACTCACAATAAGCTAGATCATTCTTTATTGTTACTTTCCAACACTTTTGTGGTCGTCCTCTACCTCTTTTAATACTTTTAAATTTTAGTTTTTCATACCTTCTTACAAGTTCTTCTTTTGATCTTGTTTCTATATATCCAAACCACCTTAAACGACATTCTCTCATTTTATCCTCTATTGGAGCCATACATAATTTATTTCTAATAACCTCATTATGTATACGGTCTTTTCTTGTATAACCACTCATCCATCTCAATATCTTCATTTCTGTCACAAACATCTTTTGTACATGTTGATGATTAACTGCCCAACACTCATAACCATAAAACGTGGCAGGTCTAATCGTTGCTCTATAATATTTACCTTTTATCTTTAATGGTATCTTCTTATCACAAAGAATACTTGACGCTCCTCTCCATTTTAACCAACCAACATTAATTCTATGCGTAACATCTCCATCAATTCTTCCATCACTCTGAAAAATTGATCCTAGGTATTTAAAACTTTCCTTTTGGGGGATACAATGTGTGACAATTTTAATTTTTATGTCCTCTAAAGTAACCAAATAATAAAACTTACGTTCCATATATTATGTCTTTGTTCTACTAAGTCGGAAGCCTTTACTTTCTAATGTTTCTCTCCATAGTTCCAATTTTCTATTATCGTTTTCCTTAGACTCCTCCACTAACACAATGTCATCTGCAAATAACATACACCAAGGTACTTCATCTTTAATATGTTTTGTTAACTCATCAATCACCATTATAAATAAGTATGGACTTAGAGTTGATCCTTGATGTAACCCAATATTAACTTCAAAGGAGTCTGTCATTGCTTCATGAGTCCTCACACATGTCCACCCTAACATTATTCTATTTTTTGAAGATTCTAAAGTATTATAAATATTTTGGTCAATTGGTATATTGGTCCAGTAGTCCACCCTAACATTATTCTATTTTTTTTGCAGGTAAGTATAATTCGTTTCATTGCTCAAATTAGACTAGAGTCATGGATTATAGTCACCATACTTGAACACATAAGTATAACATATATTAGTTTCTTTTAATTCTTATACTTACTGCGTAGAATAATTTGGTTACATTTATGTTTTTGTTTTTTAATGTAAGTTTAACAATTCAATATACATATGCCACATGAAATTTATTATTTGTCTTCTTAGAATTTGTTTATTTAGTTTGATTTATATTTATGAAAGAAGTGGTTATGTGTTTCTTGATATTTCTTAGAAATTAGAGAATCCATTATATATAATATTTTTTAATCCTAAATAAAAGTGTACCATATGGGAAAAGGCTTAGTTGTTGTTGTAAATAAAAGTATACCATCAATCCGCTATATCCCTGCCACCGCTATATCAAGGTCAACTACTAACAACCCACTAACCGCTATTGATAACATAGTCCACAACCTTAATGTACCACCAGGAAAAGTAACATTGTAGGATAATGTGCGCTTAGGAACCTAACAAAACAATCTTCACTACAAAATGAAAGCAAAAGTAAGTCCATAATCCAATCCATAGAACTAAAACTCATAATGTGATAACGGAAAAGATAGCTGGACATGCTTTATCTTAGAAACTCCTACAAAGGAAGCATGACTATTATAGAAACCTGATGTGCAAGGTTTACTCATCAAAAATTTTGGTGAATAAAGATCCGTAGATCAAGCAATAGCAATAGCAATAGCAATCAAGAGTCAACTAGAACCATGCTGAAAGCCTGAAACAAATGCATCCGACAAATGGAGAAATGAATCATTTATACTTAACAAAACTACATCAAACCAAGCCATCTCCTCACTAAGTGGGATTGGCTACATAAATTCCTGATCATTGTTGTGCTTGTACTTTAGTTGTAGTAGCATCTAACTCCAAAAAGGAAGGTCATATTTTGCTTTCTACCAACACTTTTTGAGGCTTTCCCCTACTTTTGTGTAGTGTTCACTACCTAAGTTTTCTCACCTTCTCACTAGAGTTCCAGTTGACTGTCTCTTCAAAAATACAAACCACCTTAAGTGTGTGTTTCTCGTTTCATCTTTATTGGTACAATACCAAATTTTTAATTGATAGCTTCACTACAGGCTATATGTCTACCTCAACAATTTTATTTCTATCATTAGCATCTTTTGCACAAGGCTTTAGAGCCAATGGCTTTTTCTTGTCACAGAAAGCACCTGAAGCCCACCCTCCTTCACTAAACCTGAATTAGTTGAATGTGTGAGGTCTCCCTCAGTTCTTCCATCTTGTTTGCAATATTTTTCCTATATTTTCTGGGAATGCAATGCTTATCAATTTTACTCATCTATCAGTTATCGATCGTTTATTCCACACATTTGATCTTTGCTCTACTAGGCAAAAGTCTTCCCTAAGTTTCTTTCCATAGTTAAAGTTTCATGTTAACTCCTTGCATCTCACCGGACAACACCAGCCATCTGGACTTTGCAAATAACATGCAAAAAGAACTTATCTTGAATGTGTTCTCTTAGTTCATCCATAGAGATCTGCATTTTATTTTGACACTTGGTAAGCTGATACTAACATAAAAAAAATGATTATCCTCTCGTAAGTACTAAGACGAGTTGTATGTGACCTTTATAACTTATAAGGTTGATGTGCACAACAGGTACTCCTCTCTTCTCGAATGTTCTCCAAAATTCTAAATAATGTCTTTTGCTCAGAATGTGTTATCATTCAATAAAATTAGTAGAAGTCAATCTTGAGCATATACCAAGATATATCTCAAACGAATTCTGGAATCAAGACATGCAACTTAAGGCAGCAAAACAGCAGAGCGCTATCAGTATTACCTCAAAAAAGAATTGGCATTTCGGTGTCTTTTCACGGCCACCATCAGAGTATTTATCTGTTGTCACGCATTCTAAACCACCTGGAAATATAATAGAGATTGTAGAAGCAAATAAATAACATGCAATAGAACTAAACCCCAAAGGGAGTGCGAATATACCATCATCGTCTTCTGAAGTATCAGGGACTGAACTAGAAATAGAGCTTCCTTTCGAGCATTCATCATCATCAGAAGTCACATTAACAGCGTTCTCCTGCACCAACGTGCTTCAAAACCCAAAAGATCCAGAATGAAAAGGAACTTTTTAACATAATTGCAGTTTAAGAACAATTACATCTGATGCACGCCCCACTATGGCGGCGGCATAGTTCAATTCCTTGTCACCACCACACGTATCTCCCAGGCTTAGAATCTTTGTTGAAAGATAGCTCGTTTCACACTTATCCAATTCCGACCCTTTGTAATTCAATAATGTGGTTACTGAAACGCCTTCTCCCATGTCGTTTCCTGGCTGTCCATGCTGAAAGCATGCATCTCCTGAAACTACAAATTGGAAGGATAGAACACGTCAGAAATCACCAAACCATCTAATATTTACATGAAAAATCTACATGCACCAGAAACGCCGTAACTTCCATCCCAAGTACCAATATCCCCAAGCAAACCCTAATTACAGATGCAGGTAACAAGTAAAGCAAAATACAACCCGCTTTGCACGACATATCTATCAGCAGCAGTACACCAAACCGTCCTAATCATGGAAGCTCCGATCAAGGCTCAAAAAGAACCCCAATAGAAGAAGAATAGAAGCAAACTAGAGGAAATAAATACTTACAGCATCTCAGGAAATCGTACTTCGAGAGACGATCATCTTCCGCCCTAGGGTTTTTCGGCACATTAAATTTTTTCATAGCTTCGTTGGAAACGATGCATGTGGCCTCATCATCGGCGTTGAAATCAAACACTGAGTGGTCTCTCTGCGAGTTGCTCCTCATCCTCACTCGAACCTACTCGAGGGAAGGTGTGGAACAGGGAATGCCGGAGTGGAGATCCGGATAGTTGACCGGATTCCGGAGGGGGAAGCGAGGAATGATGCGTACGAGAGAAGGAGTCCAGCACAGCTCCGGAATTACCGGCGGGGCCTCTCTCTCTCTCTAGATGGCTCGCAGTCGAGTCAGAGGGAGTCGCTCGTCGCGCCCTGGGGTGGTCCCGCCCTCGGGATCAGAACGACGAACCAATCGCAGCACCGTGCTCAAAAGGGGCTGCGTCGTTACGCGGTTCGGAATGCCCTCATTTATAGTCGGTTAACCCGATTTGAAAAATGGTTCCTGCCTTGTTCATTTGTGTTTATCCATTACCATTTTTTTAACATGAATATATTTTAAAATTTTAAAATATATATATAACACAATATTAGTATATTCATACCTCAAAAAATAAAAATCAAACATGAATAAGCAACGTCAAAAGCAAGATCGAATATTATAAAACAAATCGAGACAATATGTCCCAAATGCTAATAGATATGTATCAAACATTTTGGAAAGTGTGAATCTGCATCCAAACATTATTGTATGCACGAGAAATCAAAGGCAATTATTAAAATTAAGTTCACATATACAAATGAGATCATAGAGTTGTCATTGACTCCAACTTAATCATAAGGGTTTGTTCAAGCTACGTGATTGGACGAGGATCGATGCATGTCCCTGGTTTGATATAGGAGATGGGTTTAATGAGCAATCTGCGTTAATCTGGACGGTTACTGAATCAGATCATGGTTTGGCCGATCATGCAAAAAAAAAATCTGTTTTTATAATCTCCGCCAAATATCTACGTTTAAGGTTTTAGCGTGTTTCCAGTCGATGATACCCTTTAGAAGTGAAGGAACGGGCCAAGCCATGAAGAGGTTCAAGTAGAGCTCATTTGGGTCGTTGTACAGCCCGTCACAATGACACGACAAAGTCACTCTAGTGTCGTACCCCCATACACAAGACTATTGTGAAAAGCTAACGTACACTGTTCAATTTCTATGCGAGCTCATTCGAGCCATTTTACAGCCCCAATCACAAGGCGTTCACCAAGTCAGATAGTGGTTTCGTCTCCCCAAATAAAGGCTACTGCGAAAGCTACCGACTCGTGTCGCGTCTCCTTGTGACCGTGTCCGTCAGTCAGAAGCTCGTTTCGTTGGGACCGTTGAGCGTAAAGATGCCATAAAGGATGCATTTGTTTCTCCTCAAAAACCCTGAAAGTTTCCCGTTATCTACCGTTGTGGTGGATTCTCCGTCTCGCGGAAGCGCTATATCCGGCCCTGTTTCAGTCTTCACGTCCTTCTCTGACTCGGTTTCCCATCGGAGAAATCTCCGGCGATGGCAGGGTTCACTTTGGCTATCCGGCGGCCGTGTATCTCTTTATACAATTGGTCTGTTTTCGTCGGCTGGTAGGCTCTTCATCGCCTTCCGGTTTATTCTTTTGAACCTCTCAAGATTTTATCTTCCTTGTTCCAGATCATCTAAATGGCAAGGTTTCACCATTTTCTCTTGCATTTGTGTTTGGTGTTCTACTGATTCAGGGGACGTGATTAGCATAGAGAAGCTCCGATTACTCGATTGCGCTGAATCCTTTTGATCTGCCTTTAGGTCATTCTGTTTTGTATTAGAGTATCTGACTCAAGTTCCATTCAAGTTAGATCGAGACGGTATTTCATGTTTTTGCCGAGTTAAGGAATGTCATTAGTATGACGAAGCTTGGGCGTATGTGATTGTCTTAAATCAGCTCCATCCAGCTTGAGATCTATCCGCTTTGCTGATACAGTAGCGAAATTCAAGTTCGATTCCCATGTGTGATGATTATTGACGTGGACCTCTTTAATAATATCTTTGAGTATCTTCGAGTCCGTTGTGAATGCAGCCATCATGTCTATAGTTTAAGCATATATGGGCTTTCGCGTGTCATTTCCGGAACATACAGATATGCAATTTATGCATGCATTTACATGGTGTTTCAAATAGCTGGAGCTTGTTCAACTAGCTTATTGAAAGAAAAAAAGCAGTTTCTACAATATGGTTCCATGACTACCCATTTAAACATGACAAGAAATTTTGCATTTGACAACAGACTCCCAGTGGAGAATCGGTTAAACTTGGGTATCATGTGGACTGAGCAACTTAGATTTGCAAAGTGGTGGGTGGTAAAACGCTATACATGCACATGCATTCGTTCACACACACATTCAGGCAGACAAACAGAGGGAGAAGCAATCATCTACCTTTTATTGCAAAAGGTCACGAAAGAATACAAAATCGGAGTGGAAGCTATCGTGTACATGACGTTATTATCAGATCACGTCAACAAAACATTTAATATCAAGCAAGAATTTGCTATTGAACTCATGCAAAAAGTTAAACCTGGTGGGCCTTCTCAAACTTACTCTTCAGCAGCACTAGCAGCACTCAGATCCACAGTTAGGTCTAGAACCTGAAACCATAGTAAAGAACAACTGTCAGAGTTGATGCCCTGACACCACCAAATGAATGAGAAATGGAACAAACACTACATACAACGGCTATGTAGTATGCGAAAGAAAAATCGCTCTGCAAAAGTGGAGTGTGCTCTTGTGCATAGACGTATATCACTTACTTTACACACATACACATAAACAATATAAATAAAAATAAACAAATACGTCCACAATTATCAAAAGACATGCATCTTTTCATAATTGTGGATGCATTAGATCCTAATACCACTAAATCATCTTCTCTTCCTATAGGACTGGCATTGGGGACCTAAACCCTCAAATGCTTGGTTCGAACACATAACAGGTGTTTAGTTTTTATTAGAAACCCAAGCCTAGTGATGAACCAATATCGAAGAACACAACGCGTTCCTCATTTGAGATTGGAATGGAAAAGTCCATAAGAGTACATCATAATAATTTCAAGATAAAGAAACAGATTTCTTCAGAAACATACCTTTCCAGTAATTTGAGTGTACATGTTGAGTACGTCTTGAACAGTTGACTCAAAATGTGTTGTTGGATCATAGCTCTGTATAGAACAACAGCATCTATCATTAATCTATGTTCCCCAAGAAAATCTTTTAGGTGAGACAAAAACACAGTGAATTGCATACGTTGGCTAAAGACTCAATTCTGCAACTGTAAATTTGCCAAAAAATTAATTATGCTATCAAGAATAGGAACCACTTACTGCAGATATGAAGCAATGATCACTAGTAGGATCATTGGTAGGTTCATGTCTGTCATAGGTTTCAAAAAATGTCTCTTCAACTGGTCCGAGGAGATCAATGCCAGGCTTCAGCTCTGTCTCTGGATTGTCAGTCTCAGCTTCTGTGGCAACAAAGGCAATGTATTTCCCCTTTGGAGCTGTGTTATGAGAGTAAGAGCAACAGAAAACATACCTGTGACCGAAAAGAATGAGTAGGTGTCCAAATTTTGAACCCATCTGTAGCAGATAAGTCATTTTTCCCTTTTGTTATTTTGTTTCCCTTTGAGGTGAGATCTCTTGGAAACCAATTGAAATGTTACCCACAACAACAACAGCTAAGCCTTTTCCCATACTAGATGGGAACAACTACATGGATTCTTTGTTTCCATAGAGCCCAATAACGTGCAATGCTAATAGTTAACTCAATATTAGCTAGATCATTCTCTATTATTTTCTTTCAATATTTTTGTGGTCTTTCTCTTTTAACATTTTTACAACCTAGTTTCTAATATTTTTTTGCCGAAGACTTTTAATCATATTTCTATGTGTCCAAACCATCTTAAATAATTTTTCCTCGTTTTGTTTCTAATAACTTCTGACAACCAGCATAAAACTTTATCGGACTTATTTACTATGCATTCTACAAATTATGATAAGGCTTTGTGGAAACAAACAATCCATGTAGCCGACCCCATCTGGTATGGAAAAAGGCTTAGTTGTTGTTGTTGTTATGTTTGTTTCTAATAACTTCATTATATATACAGTCTTTGCTTGTGTGACCACAGATCTATCTCATCATCTTCATATGTTACGGACATCTGTATTGATAATTAACTGCCCAATACTAAGCATAAAACATAGTGGGTCTAATTATTGCTGAGACTCAAAAGTTTATAATATAATTTGCAATTTTCGTTCTATATAAATTACCATCAGGGTTGGGCAACAACAAGTTGACCTTGAGAACCCTGGGCTCATAACATGGCTGAAGAATGGCAGTTTCATTAAATTGAGCAAAACCATGCATGTAGCTCCATGGGCACCTGCATAGTGGGAGGCGGAGTCTGGCTGTCTTGATATGTATGTGCTTATGATAAAGACCAGCATGGTCCTGGGCTTCAGCATCGTGGACTTGGAATTTTGTTCTGATGGTTCCACCACCCACAATAGTTGGTTTCTCAGATTTACCTTTACATTAACTAAGCTTTCTGGGTGGCGAGAGTCTGTAATCCAAGGACCTCCTAGGAGATGAAAATTCTAGTATTACTCTTGCTCAAGCATGCTTAGCACTGCAGTTTTGATGGGATTTGGTGTATTAGTGCTGGAATTGACAAAAGATCTGCGAAGTTTATTGTCAGTCAGCTATGGAGAGCGACCTTCCTACTTAGCTCGGGCTTGGGACCAGTTATGTAAGGCTGAACCATCACCACAGCTGGACTTGGTTTCTCAGATATATTAGAAAAAAAGGACATGCATGCATCCACTTGACACACATATTTGGTTTTCATAATCTCAGTGATTGGCACAATAAGAACTTAGAAGATCATAAACATACATATCGGATTTGCGACCTAGCTGCTTCTGCGGCAGAATAATCTGCACCGAGTGTGAATCATTTGTGTCTGGGATGGGATGATTCATTATACAAATAGCCCGAGCAACGTTACCCACCTTTTTCACCTGTTGAACATATAAACAGTAACTGAAGTCAGTCACTAACAACCCACGTAAATTTGGAAGTCATTCACATATGCTAGATAAAATTACCTTGTTTGGCAAATAGGATGGATCACATACAACTTTCTTGCACTTGGCAGTCTCGCCTTCAGAGGTAACACCATAAGCTTTTCCACTTTCATCAAATTCCACCTGCAAAATGTGGCAAATATTAATTTAAGGATCAAGGAAAAACATTGGTGTGATGGTAGCACCTACCTGGTGGACATTCTCATCTATCGAAGATCTCCTAATTAGACCCCTATGGGGCTTTCTAATATCAACAAAAAAGTGAAGACGAATCACAAAACCTAGACAAATCTAAATAAAAATGGAAAGATAAGGAACATGTAAGAAGTAAACTATCATGGAACTGTTTCTGATAAAATTAAAACCGAAGAACTGGATCATTTGTGTCTGTATGAATATCTCAAGGACAAAAGCGTGTGGTTTCTGATTGAAGAACTTCAATAAACTCTCACTCAAACTGTAACGGAAGATAAAACATATAAATTGCAGACAACTTGGTCATATGAAATAGAAAATGTGAAACTTCAGAGTGCACTGATCTGAGCCTTGAAAAGTAAGCCTGAAAACAGTATTGTATCCTGTTGTCCTTCAAGCATAACTTCACGGTTTCAAAATGGATAGCAGATAGATCAATTTACCTTGCATTCAGGCTTGTTCAACATGTAGGTTCCTCCATATACAGCACTAAGACGAGCAAAGGCCTGCAAATATTGATACATCTCAGTGTACCTAATGATTGAGGGACAACACAAAGTCTCAAAGATGTTGACAGTAGGAACTGGAAAAAACCTGTGGAAGCTCTCCTAATCCATACAGTGGATAGATATAAGGTGATCCTCCTTGAAAGCGTGCTAAAGATTCTGCATAAAGCTATCCAAAAGAAAAGAATATCTCCACAATTAGCAATATCCTTTGAGAATTCTAGATCACTTAAGGTCCAAAGAAACAAGAAAAGAGTCATTTTCTCCTATTGAAAGAAGAGCTAATTGTCCTAAAATAATTCAGGAAAATCATGAAGCACCAAATTCAACCAAAAAAGAGAACATAAACTTTGTTTATTTGACTTAAACATTTTAAAGCTCCAAGCTATTCCTACATGGAGAAGCTCCAGTTGTTCTTTTCCGTAGTGGACAACTTGACCACTGAAGCACATCTCGTAGGTAATGTTAGGAAGCCTATGCTAGTAAGCGGAGTAACCTGCAATAGTAACCTTTCCGGTGGCTGCCGTATTACTAACCCTAGGCCTTACTAAATGCAGGTATTTCTCTCCTTTTAACAGGATCGTGTTATGACAATAGATAAAATCATAAAAAGCAGGAATCCACAGAATATCCATCAGCAGAAACATCAACTAGCATAAGGAACTGTCTTAACTTTATCAAACAGGAGGCGTACATTTTTATAGGATGTTACAACATACAAGATTGTGTCAGTGAAAATGAAAAGAGCTGCCTGGCATAAATAAAAGATTCAAGCAAAATGATACAAAAGATGTTTGTGACAGAAATGAAGATGTTGAGATGGATGAGTGGTTATACAAGAAAAGACCGTATACATAATGAGGTTATTAGAAATAAATTATGTGTGGCACCAATAGAGGATAAAATGAGAGAATATCGTTTAAGGTGGTTTGGATATATAGAAAGAAGATCAAAAGAAGAACCTGTAAGAAGGTATGAAAAACGAGATTTTGAAAGTATTAAAAGAGGTAGAGGACGACCACAAAAGTGTTGGAAAGAAACAATAAAGAATGATCTAGATTATTGTGAGTTAACTGCTAACATGACACATGATAGGGCTATGTGAAAACAAAGAATCCATGTAGCCGACCCCGTTTAGTATGGGAAAAGGCCTAGTTGTTGTTGTTTTGCAAGCAAAATGATAAAGTAGCAAATTAGCCAGTCAGAAATCCACCAAAAATAATGAAAAAGTGGTAAATGATTTACCTTCATTCTCTTCACAGTATCCAATGCAGGTTGATTCAGGTAGCTATCATCTCTGTGAAGCGCTAAAGCATGTCCAATGAAGTCAATTGTGTTTCCGTCTAATCCATATTTTCTGCATTAGATGTGAAACACAGAACCATGAGAATGAAATTACCATAAAGCTAGGCCATCCAGTAACATCTTCTAAAAAAGGCAAAATATTAACACTAGCCCCAAAACAGGGAAGTGCACATTAAGGGTTCTTCCCTTAATATATTGTAGGAAAATAACATTTTATTTAGAACTTTCTTCGAATCATCAGAGCACTTCAAATTTGGAGGCAGGAGGAATATTTTCGACTTCAAAGTATAACCATTTGCGTAGTGTTGGACCTCTCCTCATACATTTCCATAAACTTCTTGGATATAACACCAAGATTGACAAACTCTTATATAACATAATTATAACAGAAGCAAACTTTTAAGCCTAGAAAATAATTCTTTCACAGATATATGATGTGGTGGCTTTGGGCATGTACCAGTTTCTGGTCTTATATCTTAAATTAGCAAACTCTAAAACTACAAAAAAGACCAATGATGGCAACACGTACTCGATCAGTTCTTTTGTTGTCACTTTCATAAGGTCCATTCCACCATGTGTCTTTGGATCATTCTCTTCATAATCTTGAACATAAACAAAAAATTTCCTAGCACGACGCTTTTCAAGAAGCCCCATCAGTGGAGATTTCAATGCCTCTACATCTGTAGCTGGCACCTTATATATCTAAGTTACAATAAGAAAACAATTTGAGGAAACACCTGACAATGAGAGTCTCAAAGAAAATCGGGCACATCGATTGAAACTTTATGCTGGAAAACAACATACCTTCCCTTTGTTGTATACAAAACTACCATCAACAGCCTTAAAACTTAGATATTTTGTAACGTCAGTGTGTATAAGCACACGTACCAAAGTACCATTGGCCATCATAAACTGGAAAGTAAAGTATCAAAATGTTAGCCGCTTCCACGAAAGCCGAACGAAGCTGAAAGAACCTATTCTATTTTGACAAGGCAAAGCCACTTCTAAACAGAAATGCACGACAAAAATGGTTTTCAAGCCTTAACTTTCACTTTTTGTTGAAAAATGATACCGTGAAAACTTGGCTATTCAAGGAATAAAAGTGTTCATAAAAGAAAAGTAGATCCAGCTCTACAGATTCTCCAAGGCTGTAGGACATGATAACAGTGATAACTGTGAGGAATTTCGGGCCTTCTATTAGAAAAAAACAAAAAGGCATGGTTGTCCTGAAATATGCGTCACACAAGTTTCATAATCTACGCTGCTTTGCTCCGCTGAAAAAGCAAATCGATGGTTGTAAATAAGAAACATCAAGCGAGTGCTGATGTCACTGCAGAACATTGACATGGGACTCTTCTGTTAGTTGAATCTAGTGACTTGAGGAGGGAAAATAAAAGCTTTCAAGGTGAGGGCCGGTTCTTACATGACAGATACAAGACCATGTTACTTTTCTGCAACTCTTCACAACGTCACAGTCTTGAGACTTTTCAGTCTCAAACACTGACGCAAACTATATTTGTAAATATCAACTTAAACACTTGCGCAAACTATATTTGTAAATATCAACTTAAACACTTGCGCAAACTATATTTGTGAATATCAACTTGAGTATATCCGATTTCAAAATCAAATGGATATGCTATCCACTAGGAAATCTGTGTTAGCTAGTCTCTGCAAGTGAGATATGAGATGGACAACTGCACAGATTCCCCGTAACCATTATTCAAATACTCAAATGGATAACTGCAGTAATTGCCGATAACCATCAACCAGATAATGGTTACAGTAGCTTAGGCATATTGATTTTAAATCAGGTTAAATTGAAGTACCTGCTTTGCATGGGCAGTTTTATTAATGAAAGTTCAAAATACGGATCATGAAGAGAACATGACCGTTGCTTCTTTAGATATGTCCCGTGTCGTATTACATAAAAATTTCAAATGAATAGCTTATACTGGACTGACCCCCGAACGTTAAGCCACCTAACCTTCAGAGAGGAGGATGTCCAAGAAACTTCACAAGATAAATGATTCAATTCAGTTAAACGTGCAAAAGGTAAGAAACCTGTGTGGAATTTGGACTACATACTGTAGAGATCTATTGAGATGTAGAATGGATATGTAATATATCGCTTTAATAGAAAGAAACTGGAATTACCTTAGGGATCATGTCAACGTTATACTCCTTGCTTGGTCCAAGATTTTCTGGAGGTTTGTCATTTTCCCTAAACCTCTTCCAAAGCTAAAATAAGAACAAAAACCAACAAAGAACATGAAGAACATGAAGAAACCTTTCAGCAACACCACTGTTTGAATAGAAGGGTCATTACTTGTACGAGATTAAGAGATGTTGATTCTCCTCCGTAATAATCATTTCTATCCATATGCAGGACCTGTAACAAATAAGTAAACCAAGATAAGCATAGAAGTAAAAAAGCAAAATTTTGAAACCAATAAACTCTCACACAATGTTTAATAGTCACATGGCACGGATGCGTGATTTATCAAATAAGGATCCACATTTCGCTGTGGTAAGTGAAATCTTCATTTGAGATCAAAATTAAGATTGATAACATTGTGTCCCTAAAAAAGAAAGTTTTAGAGAGAGGGAAAAATTGGTGGAATATATATAGAATAAATGCTGATTGATTAGAACATAGAAGTGAATCATATACTCAATCTAACAAGAAGATACAATTAAAGTTGAAAGTTAAATATTATAGAATAACAACTAAACTTACTATATTATGCAGTGCTGAGTGTTGAACAAAAAATGCTGATATGCGTAAAAGATGTTTGTGACAAATAAAAATACTAAAAATGAATGTGTCTCATACAAGAAAGACTGTAATGTTAATGAGGTTATCATAAATAAACTGAGAATGGTACCAATGACAAAATAGATACATTATGAATCACACCAGTATAGGATAAAATGAGAAAAAAATATTTAAAATAATTTGAACGTGTGAAAGACAATCAAAGGAAGTCTCGGTAAAGAGCTACGAGAAACTAGTTGATAATTATATTAAAAAAAGAGAAGTTAATATCATTAAAGTGTTGGAAAAAAACTAAGGTGTAAAGAATAATCTAACTTTTCTTGAGTTTTAAAATTTTCCAGTCGACCAGTTGCATAAGAGGCACCAAATAGCCTCCTAAAACCAAGAATACCTTGTATCCGGAGTTGCTGCAAAACACACTGTGAAATGCTTAACGAGGCAAACTTGATTTTCAGAATGGCGGAACTGCTGACTCCTAATTGTTGTTTAAAATATTGAAAGATGAAACGAACAAAAAAAATTAGAAATGCCTCGTAAACTTGTCCGTGACATATCCATGTAAAATAATCTAAAGCCAGTTGAATCTCGCACAAGCACACAAGATAAAAAACCCAAGCTTTAGTAAGTAGAAAATATAAATGCCGCATCGTGAAGGGAAAATACATAGATCGATGGGATAGAAGTATACCTCATGAGCCCTACTTGATAAGCCTATCGAATCGACCAACTTACAGTAGAAGCAATCAATCAATTGTCACGTGGATCCTCACCTTTTTGAAGGATAAGCCTTGGTTTCTCCTGATCATCATGGTCTCAGTAGTGGCATGACCGACAGAGAGGAGGACCAAGCCCCCTAGAATCCCTATTTATATTTTTCTGTTCTCGTCAACGAGAAACGTTAAAAAACAAATGGGAAACCTTTCCCAAGAGTCATTATAAGGTTAAATTCTCGAGCCTTTAACATAATCTTTACAAAACCTTTAAGTTAGAGCTAAGATATACCATAATTCCAACGTATCATCCATCTCATGCTTGGATCATCGACATTTCTGAGCTTCTACATCGTTCGAATGCTCATAACTAAGCTCAAACAAGTACTTGAATGGAATTCCCGTCGGTCATCATAATCCAGTTCAAGCATCTCACTGCCGGACAAGATCAAGTACTCAAGCTCCATAAAAGTTAGAAAACGACGACGGTGCTCCTTACCTATCTCATTATCGAAGCTCGACCTAAGCTTCTGCGTAGCTCAAACGGTCGAAACTCTACGTTAACGAGATTTGAATTCCCTTACAGCTAAAGGAAACCGATCTAAACGAAAAGAACGTCGATCACCGAACGAGCAACTTGTAGAGAAAGGACAAGCAGTTCTCCGTAAAAGAAAGAAGAAACCGAGATAGAGAGCGACCTTTAGGCCGTCGACTGAGAGGAGGCCGCTGAGAATACATTCCTTGAGGCCCGTTCCGAGCACGATCACGTCGTATTCTTCATCCATGACGTCCGAATTTCCTCTGAAAGAGAGAGAGAGAGACGCAAGAATGCGAAGGAGAGGTTTCAGTTTCCGCTTTTCTTACCGTTTGAAGGGGTCGCCTTTCCTCCGCTCGGTTCGCATCCGAAAGCTGGTAGCTTCCCGCGAACGAACTCTCACGTGTGAGATTCGCACGCTCGACGACCGGTTCTTTCCGTGCCTAACGGATCGGTTATCTGATCCATCGCGGTCCTCCCGTATCCATTTAGCTATCCAACCAAGACCTAGAGCTGGTAAACAAATTGAGCAGCTCGGCTCGTCTCGACCATCAAGCTCGCTTCACTTCATTTCACCTCACTTGTGTTCGGTTCATAAACATTTCAAGACGAACATGAGATAACCCGATAAGTTATCCAAGCTGAACACGAGCAGTTCTGGCCCGGCTCGGCTCACGAAGGCCATTTTCTGAACAGTTCATCTTGTTCATTAGCTAGAGGTTAATCAAACTGCTAAACCTTGAATAGAGCTGGTCTATGGCGCAGAGAAACGTCTTTTGAGCACGAGTCTAGGACCCTCACCCTCAAGGCTCATGTATCGCTTTACTTTTAGTTGCTTCACTTGAGCTTAATAATACATTCCTTTTCTTCATGTTTTACCAAGGAAGGCCAGACGGTCACATCCTCCTGTAAAACCCCGAGGATAGACCTGCCTTTGGCCGAGCTTCTACGCAACGCGTTCGTCTCTGCTATGAGAGCACCCATGGGAATTGAACCGTGATATTTTTGGTGTTTGGTTTTCACTTTCTTTTGATATATCTGAATTTGCTGTTGAAATTGTTTAAATTCGGGATCCTTGCAGATTTCGAAAGTGAAAAGATTGTTCATAGGGTCTACAAATTTATGAGTTTGTTTCTTAGTACATAATCATCATAAATAGAATGATGACTTGGTTTAAAAGGATTACCTTATGAATGATTTGCGACAAAGGCTTGGCTTTAGTTAAGGAAACATACTCTTTGAAAACTTTTGATTATCCATGTTTAACTGTTTAAGATGCTGCTTTAGGCATCGCGCTAAATGCAACAGCTCACCGGAAACAGAAAATAGAAAACCAAAGAAATTGTCGGGAGACTTCACGAGTTTGAAACTTGGTGATTAGTGAAGCAGTAAGATATCATTGTAGTTCATAAAACTGCTAATTCACCGACTCCTTAAAACGTATCTTCTGTTTCCAAGTGTCTTAGAAAATTTAAGTCCTACAAAGTTGATACTAATAACGAGTTTAAAACTTGGACTCCTAAGCTGGTTGCTTTAGTGGCCCACGAGCCGCCCCACACACACACACAGAAACACAGAGGCGGTCAACTTTGATAGCGAGAGCAAATTGCCAGGGCCCCAGAGAAGCTAAAGCCCAAAACTAAACCAAAGTTAACCTGACTAAAAAATTTTTGACCTCAAAATTATAATAGTAATAAGTTTGAGGCCTAAAATTTGGCATTACAACTATAACTAGTTCAAAAATTAAGGGGCCTAAGGTGGTGGCAGGTCTTAGTGGCGTTACCGCGAGCCACCCTGAGTGTGTGCGTGAGAGAGAGAGAGAGAGAGAGAGAGAGAGAGAGAGTCCTCTTCGATAGCCAACTCTTCTAGTAGAATCTAACACGTAAAACCGAATGTTGAGAAATTACACTAACCTTTAAGAGGTATTGCTAACCTAAGCTGGTATGTCATAAATAGCAAGAGCATTTACATCTCAACATCGACTAGTGTTTTCTGATATCATATAGGAATAGCTTCCCATAATTCCTCCCAATCCAGACTTCCAAAATCTGGCCGAGGGTTTGGTCACAATTTTCACAAACAAGCTCTTCAGCTGCATCACCATTCAAACCCTTAATTATGAGAGAGACACGGAGAGATTGAATTATGAAAGCAAGAGAAAGAGTTTGCAATGGATAATGGGTCCTGATCAACCAACAAAATTTATACGAAAGCAGATGAATTGGTGCGGACCAAGAATGAGGGCAAGTGACGCTCTAAAGTCGCAATCAATTCCTTCTTCGAGCGGCTAGCGAGGTCGTCGTTGTTTCCACAACCAAGCCTCCATAGAGCCTCCACAAGCTGACCCCTCAACCACTGAGGTAGCAACTGCCCTCGAACTTCAATGCATTCGAGGTACAGTTGTCGATACGCAATCCCCACCTGCAATATTTACATCATATCAGACCATTCTGCTTGGAGACTACATGGTTGCAATTTCCATTCAACATGACTCCAGGACAAAGGATACAAGTGCGGGTAACAAGAAACCCGAAACAAGTTATCTGAACTTAAATGTAGAAATTATATACTTGGTATGCAGTTGACAGAAATCGAAAACCTATATACGAACTAAAGACTCATAAATTACCTGGAATTCCAAAGGCAAAACTGACAGACGAAGAGGTGACAACCCTTTCATTGTAATTCTAGCAATATTCAGATAGTGATCTTCAGCGATTTTCTGTCCTCGAAGAAAAGCATCCTTGGTCCACATCTTCGAAAGGAAGTATTTCAGCTCTGATGAGACACCAACATCATCTGATTTGGCAATGCGATCTGCAACTGCATATGTTGCTTCTGAACTCTTCAGGAAGTTGGATTGCATAAGGAAGGCCACCCCTGATAATGAATTGGAGCTCCGTTCTCCTGCTGCCTTAATGATCTCTATTCCCAGAGTGGACAGCATAGTATGGGGAACTTGATCTAACAGATACTCAGCCACTTCTATTTGACAGCTAGAGGTAGCAGCTGTGAGAGCGAGACAGAGCTCCATATCCCTGCAACCCTTCTCAACAAACCAACGGACGACCTTCATGCAACCTCTTTCTGCTGCCCTCATGAGAGGCCCCAAGAACACGGAGGCCCGTCCCTCCTCTACTAGACATTCCATTGTGCCTATCTTGCAAAAATGAGATGCAAATCCCAGGGCGAGGTCTATGTCAATATCTAGGCTATTCTGCTGAGCTATCTGAAAACATAAGAGAGATCATTTAGGTCTTAAGATGACAATCTCTAGGAAAGAACCTTAAGGCTGGTTAGATATTATAAGTTAGATCAACTGCAGAATAAGAGCATAGTTGGCCAACTCAGCTAGTTTGCTTGCAATTCATCAAAGCTAACCAAAATCAGACCCCAAACTGGTGAGGTCACTGATTCAAGACCATGCCAAACGAACATACAAGGTTACTTGCCATTCATACATAATGAAATATCAATTCGTATTTGTTCCTGAGTGCTCACACACCCTAGTTCCTACAGGTAGTTACTGTTTAAGTTGACAAGTCGGTGCATTGGTGTTTGATTACTTTGCTTACAGTTCGATCAGTTTCAAATTTCCTACGGTGACAAGGAGGACCAACTTGCAGACCCATATGTCAAAGGGTTCACAAACACAAATTTGCCAACATTGGATACGAGGACAAGCAAAAAGACAAGTATGAACCTAAGAAAGAATTTACTCAGACATGTCCATGCAGACAACCATTACTCTCAATATGAATTACCAACAGTTTCTAACAATCAGAGAAAAATACGAAGACAAAATATGTTCTTAGGTTGATGCTCCAGGAGAAACATGGAAAATGGAGAGTCAAATGGAGATGGATGAACTTGATGAAGACCTCATAAAGAAGCCTATAGTGTGTTGCCTTCGGGCTTTCTTTGCTATAAGGTTTCAAGTACGAAAGGACAAGACCAACTTACCATGTAGACCAAGCTTATAGTTTATGCAAGTCAATCATTGATATTGCTAGAGACATCAAAAGAGCAGCTATACATTCAGATACTTGAAGTGTTAGTGTTCTACATGAAGTTTTAACGTGTTGGAAAAAAAAGAAAAATTACATACCGCCAATAGAAATTGTATACAACATGACTCTAGAGAAGAAGCTTCTACCTTCCAGATTGTGCTAATAAGCATGAGAAGCTTCGAATTGTGATATATTTATTGAACAAATTTAAAGATAGAACTACTTGGAGTAACAATTTCTTATAAAATATAAACCTACAAGTTCACATTCCATAAATATGACAGCAGAAAGAAGAAAAAATCATGAAAATCTATAGTAGGAAAGATATGAAAGAATTGTTATGTGATTAAAGCAGCAACAATTAAGACTTTGACATCGATAGAAAAGATATCAAAGAATTGCTATGTGATTAAAGCAGCAGTAATTAAGACTTTGACATCGATATTACCTGTAAGAGAATCCGAACAAGCTCAGTGCTTCCAAAACGAGATGCTTCAAGAAAGCATTGGTTGACATTGTCAGCGCCCCATTCTACCAACAAACCAAGAAGACCATGTGTTGCCCTTGACGCTACCCCAGAAGCCCAGCAAGGATCAATAGCGCTAGAGAACAGAGTGAGAGGAAAGCAAGCAGCATCAAAGGCCTCAGCAAAATCTTTCCCAGTCAATTGCTCACCAGCCATATCCAAGAACGTCTTGAAAGCGGACAGCTGCAACTGAATTTCAATAGCTGATCCATGCTGTAACCTGTCTCTGTTTCCAGAATTCCTGGAATTAAAGCTAATGCATTTCAGAGCCCATTCTGTGAATTTCTGGACTTTGGCAGCACTTTCAGCTTTCAAAATCTCATCACTGTTGCATTCCTCTAGACGCTCACTCAGCCTGATATTGAAAAACTGGAGTAAGATTTCAATAAACGAATGCTTGAAAATATGACATACTACATGCAGCTCACAGAAATAAGATATTATAAAGAAAGGATGATATGTACTACTATAACGTTCTTTATCACTTTTTTTTCAGAAAAGGAATGCAGATCCTTTAATTGAAAAGGAAGCCCCAAGTCCCACCTGACATCCTGCCCCTATCTGTCAATCCACAAGCAAAATCCAGGAAATAATTCCCTAATATTTTCTTAGTACGAGGCTAATCAAGAGTGGTCACTCAAAAAAATAGTAATAGATCCGCTCATTGAAGTTTTTCTTCTCAATAGTCCTTGAACTAAATAAACTGAACCAGTTAAAATGCATGTAGAAAGCTATTATAAATTGGGATTGAGTCTATTATAGCAGTAATTGACAATCCCACGTTATAGTAGAGTCTTCGTTTGGTGCATGTTCCTAAAGACTTATGTTGTCAAAAGCTAGATAGGCCCTAGGGGCCAGATCTCCGAAAAACATATGTAGGGTCCAAAACTGCCAGGATTGGCACCAAAATGGAGAGTGTAAAATGATTAGAACAATAGTTGATTATAAAACGATAATAAGGAACATACATCCAACATATTTCATGAGCATAAACCATCTAACATTTTCATGTATACCTAGGTACCCAGACCTAAGCTGGATACTGTATTAGGCAATGTGCCCTTGGACACCAATAAGGAACAATGCAGAAAACTCGCTGAAACTCAGTGACTCAGTACTATCTTCACCGATTCTTGTACCAAAAATAATAATAATAATAATAATAATAATTTGAAGTTGAATGGCTTGTTACACAAACATAATCTCATGCATTTTCTCTAGGTAGGAGAGCATGTCTGCCAGTGTGAGCTGACTGAGGCTCCAGAGAGAGAATATATATACATACATACACATATATACACACACACATTAATACATGTGTGTGTATAGAAAGAGAGAGAAACAGGTCCCTTTTAGCGATAACATGTGCTACTGAGGCCAACAACCATTGGATGCGGAAGAGATTATAGGAAAAGCAATTGATTATCCGATGATTGCTGTCCCGCTAGCACGTGTTAGCTCTCCAGGCTGGCATGTTCCAGCATCCTATCTTCGTATCAAATATATGTGGGGTTTAATGACAAACTTAAATTCACATATTTTTCAGTTATTGCCTTGCTACTTTTACTTGTTTCTCAAGGTTGGTGCCTAATTTGCTTTATCCGGGTCAAAACGTGAACCACTTATATATCACAGTTTTCTACTGAAAGCTCTCTGGTAGTGTATTATAGATTGAAGGTTGATGTCTTTAGACATTTTTCATGATCTCCATTCTCCATCCCAAGCTTGAAAATTGTGAATTGTACTTGTTTATTGCTCAACATGAGGTGCTTTGCAATATTTTTATCTAAATATGGAAAGGATTTCCTTGGATTTGGTGGAGTAGATGAGATTTGACCCCTAATTATCCTTGTAGTAACCATTTGAGGTCAACCTCATATTTAATCAAAACTTAGTTTTGCTAGAAGACTTAAACCACTTACGTTCAGCCTCACCATTTATCACAAGTCCCAATTTATTGTCTTATTCTTGTAGTTTATTTGAAAGGAACCAGCACAAACCAAGACCTGTTTGGTACTACATTACTGTCTGAAAGTAGGCATCCATCATTCCATTGATTTCCAACTTGTAAGGGGGGAACTCTATATATTTGCTTGCCCTACAACTTAACGCAATTTTCTGAGGCAATATCTCTATCTAAATGTGAAGACTTTCCTAGATTGGGTGGATTAAATGAAATTTCATCCATCATTAACTTACTATACTTATTTGAGAACATCTCACATCTCATACCTCCATCGATTTACTTCCAGTTTTTATCAAGATCGTAGTGTGTGCATATATATATATATATATATATATATATATATATATATATATATATAGTAATGTGGAAGATATAATAAAATGAATAGTAAAAAGTCATCAACCTTCCCATCTACGTAAGAATTTTTGCTGAAACATGAATGTAGTGTTTTCTACCTTCTCCCTGACATTTTAATTCCATCATGAGAATGTGAATGCCAAGGTCACCGTCCGTTCACATAATGAAAGGCCCAACTCCAAAATGAATTAATAGGAAAAATAAAAGCGAGTGACATTAATAGAAGATAAAAATGACAAAGACACATCTAAGGTGATTTTTGACATACAAAAGGATGGTCAAATGAAATCCATGCGGTATGTGACATTGGAGGATATGCACTACAAAAGAGACCACAGAAGGCCTAAAAAGAAACCAGATCTTGGTTTTTGGATTTAATGCAGGTATAATGCGATATAAAACAGAATGGTGCATAAGAATCCATCTACTGGACCTTACCTAGTCCTGGAAAGGCCTTGAGTTGGTTTTTATTGGATATGATTTGCGAGTAACCGGTTTTACCTTGATTAATTGAGCATATTTCATAGATTTACTTTCTATTTGGATGTTGGAGGCCTAAAAGGTGTTGGGATTAAACCAACAAAAATAATTAGATATTTGGATTAAATGCGAGCATAATTCAGAACAAATTAGAATGCTGAGTCACCAACCATATGAAAAGGGGAATCTTTCCATGAACTGCTACTCTCTTCCCAAAATCACTGCAAGTTTCTCCGATTCCCTAGAGTTTATAAACAAAGAGCTAAGAACTTATTGAACGCCAATACTGGACATAACTTTAGGAGCTAGAGAATAGCACGGTTTTAAAAGCATAGAGAGATATGGAGATCTTAGTATGATTTCCCATTCCTTATATGGTCTATCCGTGAATTGAAACATTGGTATATCGATCAGGAGAAGGAAGCAGCGTACAAGGATCATTATAGAATCAAAGGAGGAGGCAATTATTGCAAGGACTAACCGACTAAGGAATGGGGAAACGTGACTTCCTTCCAACTTAAACACAACTTGGCAACACTCTTTGCAGCATGAAAAGATGCATCAGAAAGTTACCAAAGGCAGCTTGCTTCTTGTTGGAATCCCCAATGGAGTTGGAATTCCTATGAAGAGCCTCCTATTTTCGCGAATGAATTGCTAGATAGAATCATCTTGCAAGGTTATAGTTAAAATGGTTAAAGCCTGCCATCACAACAGTGAGATTTGCAGATTCGAACCTACTAATCCAAGTGGGAATTCTGTTTCCAAAAAGCCATTTAAATATAATAAACTAATTAATGTTCACTTAAATAAATGAAACTGGAGGGACACCAATCATGGACACCTTCACCAGGAATTAAATGGAAGTTTGGGATCACAGGTTTCTTGATTAACATTGTAAGGGGTACAAGACTTTCTATCTTAGAGTTAACCCATGCATAGACCTTAATGATAATTCTATGGATGGCCCATACATAGTCAGGTATATGTCTTAGTGCCCATGGTCCACGGAAGACCATAACGTTAGACATGGCTGGTTTGGAAGCCTTTCAATCGGAATCAAACCGGGCTAGGAACTGTCTGAAACCGGAATTGGAGACCACTCGATTCAATTTTGGTTCCACCTTCTATGAAATCGAAATCGGATTAGAACCAAAACCCGTGATTCCATCTTTTTTATTTTTTTCAAAGCTGGTTCCAGGGGATTTAGGACTCAGCTAGGAACAACAGTTCCGGTCTGGAAAAAAACGACCCAGTCTCAGTTTGGCTCCGGTTTCTAAAAACCTGGAACCAACCATTTGGAACCACCTGTTCTAGTTTACCCAGAACCGAACATGTCTGTATAATGGTCCTTAAGAATCCATGTAGCAAACTAAACTTCATCTACTTTGGAACAAGCTTGTTTTGGATTTTGAAGGACATAATTCAAGAAGAAAATTGCCTTTACCACAATCATATGAGGTTAATTCAATAACTATCATAGATTTACATTCTTGCTTGGATCATGGACTGCTGGGGCTGGTAGCAAATGTGCTTAAAGAAAAACGTTTCATTAGCCATTACCCAAAACATGACCAATTGCCTCCACTCAGTTCAAGTGTAAGATTCCTGAGGAAACATGGGTTGCTCATAAAGCAACTAACCGCGCCACCAAATGAATCTTATCACGTTTAAGCAATGGCGAGGCCTGCATTGCTATACATGCATAATCCAAGTTATTGCTGGACCATCAAATTTGTACAAGGTTGGTTTGGACCATCTTCCCAATTAGACATTGGCCTATTTCAATTTCATCTAAGTGCAGCTATTAAGCTCCTATTTAATTCTTACAGGTGTCTTATTGTTTAATACCTTTTTTATCCTGAAGTCTCATTAGTCACCAGTATTAAAGTCTATCATTCAATTCAATGTTTTGACGATCTACTTTAAGAACTATTAAACAACATCATGACCTAACCTGATATATTCACAAAGTCAATCCATTGGTGAATGGCGATTGAGTAATTCAACTTCGCTTCTCAAGGTTGCCATGCAAAAGATGGCATGTATGCTTACTCTCCCCTTCTTTCTAGGTAATAGTAGCTTCTACCCAATAGGAAGTGGATGATGATTAGAAGGATCCATTGCAACATCCAAAGACCAAAATGATAGTTTGAGTAATACTATAGCCTATATCTCTTTTTGACCCTCACAGTGACATGTTTGATGCATATTTGAGATGCACCATATCTGAAAAGTGTTCTCTCTTGAGTCCCCAATTACCATATTCCATCTTGGAAAATCTCTACGGAAATCCAAGTAACATCTACCTATTGTTGGTATTGATTCGTATAATTTTCTCATTTATGCTAGTCACATGAATCCATGTAGCCGACCCCGTCTAGTATGGGAAAAGGCTTAGTTGTTGTATGCTAGTCACATGAAGTACCTTGGTGTATGTTATTTGCAAATGACATTGTGTTAGTGGAGGAGTCTAAGAAAAAAATTAATAGAAAATTGGAACTATAGAGAGAAACATTAGAAAGCAAAGGCTTTTGACTTACTAGAATAAAGACATAATATATGGAATGTAAGTTTGATTATTTGGTTACTTCAGAGGACAGAAATTAAAATTGGCACACATTGCATTCTACAAAAGGAAAGTTTTAAATACCTAGGGTCAATTTTTCAAAGTGATAGAAGAATTGATGGAGATGTTAAGCAATAGAATTAATGTAGGTTGGTTAAAACATAGAAGAGCATCAGGTATTCTTTGTGACAAGAAGATACCATTAAAGTTAAAAAGTAAATATTATAGAGCAACAATTAGACCTGACATGTTTTATGGTTATGAGTGTTGGACAGTTAATCATCAACATGTAAAAAAGATGTATGTCGCAAAAACGAAGATGTTGAGATGGATGAGTGGTCATAAAGGAAACACTGTATGCATAATAAGGTTATTAGAAACAAATTAGGAGTGACACCAATAGAGGATAAAATGAGAGAATATCGTTTAAGATGGTTTGGACATATAGAAAGAAGATCAAAAGAAGCGTCTCTAAGAAGGTATGAAAAACTAGATTTTGAAAGTATTAAAAGAGGGAGAGGACAACTACAAAAGTGTTGGAAAAAAATAATAAAGAATGATTTAGCTTATGTCGAGTTAATTGCTAACATGGCACAAGATAGAGCTATGTGGAAACAAAGAATCCATGTAGCCGACCCTGTCTAGTATGGGAAAAGGTTTAGTTGTTGTTGTTGATGCTAGTCACATGAAGTATAAATACAAACAACTATAACATCATACCAACAGCCATGTGTGTGAAACAATTTTTAATGCAGAATGAAGTCTAAATAAAGCTAAAGTTTAGTGACACAAAAGCTCAAATTCATCATAAAATATATAAATGCATGTCATAGAACATTTATACAGAAAAGAAAAAGAAGTTTTCTTTAAGTTGCACTCATGTACGAGGCTTAATTTTCAACTTGGACTCTAGTTTCACAGTTCATATTGCACAACAAATGCATGCACAGATGTCATATCAGTGCTATTACCCATCTGGTTAACTTATTCAATTCTGAAGCTTAATCAAGATAGCATCGCTAACCGTTTTTGCTGCTGGATGTAAGAAGTAAGAAACCTAATAAAGAAGGTAAATGGTCTAAAGTTTTCCCAGTGAAAAAACTAGATGCCAGTTTAAAGAATCTTGCATATGGAATCATCACACCTTATGTACAATCAATATCAATGATCATGCTCCTCAAAGATGATCTAGATGCACGGGTTAGCACATTCATCTAAGATGGTGTACAAGAAGTTGATGAACATATGACTCATGATCATCATAGTACAGTAGTCACACCTAATCTTTCTATTTCTTCCAGGATCCAACTGTCCTCCATCGGTATGAGGTATTTCCAAAACTCTGACCATGAAGTTCTATTACCACGTGCGTATATCTTCATGTGACACACAACAAGAAGAAATAGAAGGATAGATGGAAACAAATTCCAAATTCAAAGCTAAAAGGAGTTATGCCAGAAACAGAAAGTAAAATTCGCAGATTGAATTTCTCGTCCAAAAGAAAACGGGAATGCAATATCGTTGCCAGAACAACAATGACCACATAAGTCATAACGCCAAGCATGAAACCACCAGCCACACAAAATTCATCGAACAATACTGTCATGAAATATCGAACTCCGATAGATAGCTCATTCATGGTTCGGAAGAGTGAAGTTTCTCAATGGTCTAAAGCTTCATGCAACTGAAGTTGTAAATCAGAAGATGAAAATTTTACCCCTGTAATCAGTATGAGAATTTCACAACACCACACTAAATTCATAATCTCTGAGAACAAAATATAGCCGAATGGTTGTTCGGTTTACATAAGAGACGATCTCATTAAGCATGCATGCGTTGTTGTTCACATGCATAAACTCCACACTGATCAGATAAACACGAAACCACTTGATTATCATCAGAACAAGAGAACTTTGCAACACATCAAAGAGATACCTTTGCGCCATAACGTTGACAGTATCCGTCAAGCTCATTACACGCGATCTGCAGACAGACACACAAGAAGCAAGAAAAGAAGTCCTAAGAATGGCACGAGTGAAATCACTGGCACCACATGCAATTAGCTCATGAATCAACCCAGTTACACCTTCCAAATCTGACTCCGTCCGAATGAACCAAGTTGAATCCAAGGCAATGCACAAGGCGTCGTTCAGCCTCTGCCTGTCAGCGCATGAGATCAATCTCTCCGCCAAAAGCCAATCATGAGAGCTAACAGCATTCTGAAACCTTCTCCCCAACTCTATCCAATCTTCTCGGCTCATCTTAATGCCATCCTTAATAGCCATCTCTGAACTCACATCTCTGTCCAAAACTGGCATTGTGCCATTACCGATACAGTCTAACCCAGTATTTTCACTACCAACATCAGGATTCAAGCGGGAACTCCGCTTCATCGAGCCGGCAATCGATGCCGTCAACAAATTTTGAGAACCATCTTCCTCCATCCACGAAGAAAAAACCCTCCCTTTGGATTCTAATTCGACCAACCCCAGAAAAAAATCCCAAGAATTCCTCCCTCCGCTGCCTTTCCTATCTTTTCTCCCCCCAAAACAAATAAAAAAAAATCGTCAAATACACAACAAATCCAAATCCCCAAATCCCAATCTCCTCACAAAGATGAAAGAACCATACATGCAAAACACATCAATTAAAAGAACAAACACCCAACCACCAACAAGAAAACCCCAACTTGATTTACTCTCAACAAATAGAAACAAAGGCAATTCACAAGGCTGCTCAAACCGATCAGAAAAAATCGAGCAAGGTACCCACAACACAAGTGAATAACTCAACAAAAACCAAGAAAAATATGAAATCAAGAGAAAGAAACCAGGAATATACAGAAGTGTTACTTGGGACTGAACCGGGAGGAGGAGAAAGGACCAGACGTGAAGGGAAAACTTTAGTCTTCAGCCATGACTAAAGATTGAAATGGGGAAGAAAGGCGTGGAAGGGAATATGCAAATTTTAAGGGAGAAGGGGTAGGCCAGGTGGGAGATTTAATTAAAGAGGGGGCCAGAAACGGGGTTTCCCTACGTACCCAAATCAGTAAATTCCAAATGGGTGGTGGGAGACAATTGATGCCCTCCCCATTAAACCATCTGTGCGGAAGGTTTTTAATCGGAGAAAGTTTCTGTAACAAAATCATTCATGTTGCATCTTCGTGCGTTATGCAAAACGGCCTTATTGTATTGGATTTGGATCTTGGATCCTGGATCCAGATCAGATCCTGCTGCCCGATAAGATGATCTCATGGCGGGCTCTGGTTTGGATTTCTGAACACGACGGACAACAAATTCTATGAAATTAAGGTTCTAGATGATTTGGATATGGATCGGCTCAGAGTGAGCAGACCTAGATCCGATTTCGTGCAGCCTGCTAGCGTGGGAGCGTTACTGAGCCTAGATATGTTCCGGATCGCTCTACTGGTGGACCTGAACTTTGAAGTATCTAGCTTTTTCATGAGAAAGTGTTTGAAGCGTAGTGAGTAGAGCATGGTTGGTTCAGAATCCATTTCTGGTTTGGACCTCCTTCTCGCAATAATCCATTTATGAAACGTGACCTTGATTTTCGGGGTGCAACGATCAGCTTATTTTCAGTCTACACATGCGCGCACGCGCGCACACACATATAAAATCTCTCTCTCTCTCTATATATATATATATAGGGAGTCTATTTGTGTTGGGATAGCCACTGCATGTCCAGCTTCTCCTCTTGAAACAAAAGAGGGTGTGGCTAGAGTTTGCAAGAAAGCTATAAAGAGAAGACAATACCTAATAAACATATATATATATAAAGAAAGAGAAAATGGTATATTCTAGCCGTTTACCTGCAATCATATACCAGCAGATATGAGCCAAACAAGGGTTTTTAAACAGTACATGGGCCCTTCTCTCTCTCCCAAATCACTTACGAGCGTTCTCCGTTCTCTCGCCTGCTCTAATAATGAGTCTGGTTCGTGAGCGATTATCACTGTGTTTCTCTGAGCGATCAACACCATCTGCATTGGGTCATTTTCTCTCTTCCCCAAATCTCTCGGCCACTTTCTCACAGTGTCTACAGTGTCTTCTTCGTGCAAGCGAACGTTCCCTTCCTTCCTTCTCCTCACTGATTCGTGAACGATCCCTTTCCTCCCTTCTTAACACAGGTTGTGAGCGATCATTGCTGCGTTCTCAACCTGATAGGTATGTTCTCTTTCTATAGGATGCTTGTTATCTGGTTCTTGACAAATCACCATCAAGCCCTCTGTCACAGGTATGTTTTCTTGCTTGCTCTTGCTCATGAAGTCATGAATGTACGTATCATAGGGCATGGTTACATGGAATGTATATCAATTGTTAAGTATGTAATAAGTCATTTTTTGGAAATGTATACCAATTGTTTGATCTGTCGCTATATAGTATGTGATAGGTCTCCTTTTGGACACCAGTATATGTTTGTATATATATATATATATACATTACATATACATATATACATATGTATATATATACATATATACACACATATATGTGTATATATACACATATAATATATACACATATATGTGTGTTTATATACACACACACACACACATATATATATATATATATATATATATATATATATATATATATATATATATATATATATATATATATATATACACACACACATATACATGCTAATGGTGACATCAAACTCTGCGTCTTAGTAAACATCATAGTCCAACTCCTTTAATTAACAAAGGGTCGGAGTATTGTCCCTCAATATGCTCCCTCACCAAAACTAGCAAAAGAAAGCATAAAGAGAGAGAATGGCTTGTCAAGAATCACAATGGAATTCAAAAGCCATTGCAATCGAAGTTCCTAACAATGCATGAGTTCGAAGAAAAATGATGGATGGAGCATTGCGCCTTTCATCATATGTATGGACCTAAAGATACTTTCTCCATCTTTCAGATTTTTTTAGCTAGATTTTTTCACTGTTCGAGAAAGTAGGGCATGTTCACAATGTGTGCCATGAATATCACTGCCTATTCCACTTTCTGGATAATTCGATGCAACCAACACCACCTTATAGATGCCATTTAGTTTGGAATTAAAGTCTCTCTCTCTCTCTCATAAGCGAGGTTGATAACCATCGGTCCCGTATATGACAAGGTAATGATATAGCTTCTTGGGTGATGAATGTGGTCTTTTGACATGATAAACTAAAGGTTGGGCTACTAGTTTCAATCATTGGGATACAAGTATTTGTTTGTCATTGGGATACATGAGACTACTAACAAATTGAAGGTTGTGCTACTATTTTTAGAATATAATATCTACTGTTGTATGCAGGGATTGTCAGTATAGATTATGAGCTTGAAGATGTTTTGTAAATGTCAACCATCTTTGGAGTGCAAAGTCTTCATAACGAAGACTATAAAACACCTGTTCTATCAATGTCCTAAATAGGTAAGTTATTGTTGGCTTTTTATATATTTTGCTTACGTATACTAATTTGTGAACTAATCCTTTGTTTATATTATTCAAATATTTAGGACAATGGTGGCTGCAACTATTTTAAATGGTGTAATGAAGCAGAAGATGTATGTTCTTCAAACAAGGTAAATGATTTAGAGTTAGCTCATGAAGAGAGCAATACTTAGAAGAGAACTGGAGACCACAAAAGCTGAAAAAAAAGTTCTATTGAACACGTTATTGGAGATTTTAAAAATTGTTTCAAAAGTACCACATGAAATGAAGAACAGTTTAAAAATTTTGAGAATGTAGAAAGAATGTAAATGTAAATTATATGAATCATTTGATCATTGTCTTGCTTATGTAAACGAAGTATATATTTATTCATTGGTGTGGGTTTGCTTGTGTGCTCTCATATTTTATGAAAACTAGATGATGGTAACCTAAGGTTGTATACACCAATATTCTATGCTTTTTTTTACTTGTTAGCTTGTTTCATTGATGTGGATTTGCTTATGTACTCTCATATTTTGTGAGAACAGGATGGTAACTATAAGTGCTTTTTGTCTAAGCTCGATCACAAGTGGTCCAAGAAGAAAGAGAAACAAAACAGGGAAATGGAACTCCTATTACATCATGATGCATAATTGGTTATGGCTCCTCCAATATATGTGACCAAGAATAAGGAGTCCATCTCGAGGATCAGAGTGTCCTAAACTCCAAGCACCTCGAATGCTTCGGCCAATATCACACTCTCGATTCCTATGTTGCACGAAAAGCCACTAACCAAGAACCATTGTTGTCTCTTATAAGACATCCACTCCCTACCTTTTCCATTTGGTTAGAGAAGATTACATCATAGCTTACTTTTTATAAGGATTAAATAGAGACATTCACCACATCATTATTTCAGTTGTATTATTATTGGTATTATGCTCCCGAGATGCCTAAGCTTGAAGGCACCATTGCAACCACCATGATACCACCATGTGGGTTGGCTCGGTTCCACAAAGCATCTTTCAAATAATTCCATGTTCCTTTTCTATAGCATCTGCAAAGAACTAAGATAGCATTGATACACTCAAGTCTGTTCAAAGAATAAAATAAAACATTTTTCAAAGGGGTGAGAGAGTGACAACAAAAGAGTTGCGCATCACAACAATCATGGACCACATGTAGGGAAGTTTGTTCTGAACACCTATAAGCAATAGAGTTAGCATTTGTTATTCCTCGCCTAGACACAAAGCATTTATAAGAGTCTTTTATGAGCAAATTGTCACACCATCAACTAGATTTTATAATAAAAGCAAATTGAGATCACCATTCCACTACAATAACAATGGCCACATTAGAATCAGAGCTGACGAATTGAGACCAAATTCCTGCATTAACACTAACCATCATAATAATAAAAAACTAGAAGTAAACATGGAAGTCTATTGCAATTACAATAACATTACAATGTTTATAATAAAAATTGTATGATTATCCTTTCATTACAATAACACTAGAATCATACTTAGCGATTTGATATCTAGGTTACTACAAACTTTATAGTAACATTGAAGTTGCAATGTTTGATATCTCTTTAAAACATTCTCACTCACTTTGTTTATAATAAAAATTGTATGATTATCCTTCCATTACAATAACACTAGAATGAGACTTAGCGGTTTGATATCTAGGTTACTACAAACTTTATAGTAACATTGAAGTAGCAACGTTTGACATCTCTTTAAAACATTCTCACTCACTTAAGTGTAAAACACCACCAATAACAAGATGTTAGAAGAGTGTCTAAGAATAAAATAACCCAAGCAATTGATATGTAAGCCTTTACAAATTTTACTTGTCAACTAAAAAAAAAGCTTAATTTCGTTCCGAACACTACCAAAGATCTTCATTTGGTTCTTCTAGAATACCTAAACAATAAGATAGGGTAACAATAATCCTTATTACATAAATATATTAAGCAACAACATATCAGTCATATTATCATAAAATCACCTAAATGAAATAAAGAATAACATGACTAACATCAAAATATACCAAGCATATTTTTATAATTTCTTTTATCGTGATCAATACAACGCAAGCATTGCATTTCCTAGGTGGCTTAACATGAATCATATCTGTGTTGACATTCTTATGGCAAGACATAAATAGAGTGTGAGTCATTTTATGAATGAAAAAAATAATATAAAAATGTGAATTTAAAACTTACGATTTTTTTAAGTTGTAAGCACATGTACTTGAGTCATGACCAGAGCATTGATATGTTGTGCAACACCTACTATGTTTTGTTGCATTAATACTTGACTCGATCTATTTATTGCTTTCTTTTGTGTGAACAAGATCACAATCTTGCAAAATAATTCCATGACTCTTATCAAAATCAGTAGAGCCCCAACTCCACAAGCACTCCGCAAGGAGAAAGATCAACTATTATGGTCATGCATCCACTTGATGAGATATTCTCCTTGATACTATCACGAGCAACTTCATTTTCATCGCATTTTGTAGAGGTTGACTCATCCAACTCATCATTCACTCTCTTTATTTGTAAATATAATCTATCAAGAGTATTCAGTGCATCATGCTAAGCGTATCATATCTTAAAGCCTCTTTTAAGCATTTATGAACTTTAAGAAAGAACACATTCTTCTTTTGAGGGATACAACTTTCTTGTTGGAATGATGTATTTATAACACCAAAAGAATTTATTGCACTTTTCTTTACTTGTCTTATCCATCTTTTAAGAATATAATGTTTTGACAATCGATGAACTCTCTCAATACTGAATACAACTAACATGTGACAACAAACAATATCTAAAAAATGTCACAAATGACAACGACAAGTGGATAGTTCTTGACAACACACTATATATGAGAGATTATATACCTTTTCTTCACCATTTAGTTGATAAGTACTTTATAACTTCCATTTCCTTTATCACTTGAATCTAAGATAACATCACAATTTTCAAACTCTTTTTGAAACTTCTCCAAAATTGATGGTGTAAATGTATCTCTAATATGAAGTAACAATGGGTTCTCCACATAACAAGATTATACCCATTCTTCATTCGATAATCAAATATTTTTTCCTTAGTATGCTTCCTATCAATTGTCTGTTCAAACATTTCTACAAAAAGATGTAATGACGTGCTTATGTCAAGCCACCTTTTGAGCATTTTATTTGTACTCTCACTTTGTTGAGTTGTAGACATTCCTGCCATAAATGTGTCAAGTGAGTAATAATAAGACAATGAAACACGATCAACCCAAAGATCAATCATCTAACTATTTTCAAGCAATTTAGGAAATAGCATAGTCATCTCTTCCCACCTGTCTTCAATTCTTCTTTGTTTTCTGATAAATAAAATCATGCATACCATTTACTGCTAAATTGTGGATGTGTGTTCAACTTTATATGCTTTAGAGCATTTTGTATAATGTGCCAAAGACAACATTAATGACTTGTCTTTGAAAATACTTCCCTTATAACCACTTTCATGGTAGGATCTTGATATGTAGTTATTGCACCTGGAGGTTTATTACCCATTGTAATCAACCATTCATTAAACAACCAAACAAATTACTTTTTTTTCTTATCACCAAGTAAAGCATAACAAAATATAATTGACTGATTATGATGATTTACACCAGTGAATGGAGCAAAATACATTAGATATTTGTTTTTCTTATAGGTGATATCAAAAGAAACAACATCGCCAAAATAATAATAATTTTCACGCACTATAACATCCACCTAGAAACAATTTGTTACTTAATTATCCTCATTGGTTTGAATTGCATAATAAAAGTCAAGATTGTCAACTTGCTTTTTTTGGAAATATGTTAATGCAATTTGACAATCTTTTCCCAAATAAGTATCTCTATGTTTTCAAAGATACGCATAAACATGTTCCTCATTAAATGATATATTATGAATACCATTGTCTTTGTATGATATCACATCCATTATTTCAGATGCCCTTAACTTGATTTGTACCATGACTCTATCACTCTTTTATGTGAATCTATCCCTTTTGTTGACATATGCATGTACATTTTTTATAGTGAATGTAATCTATAGTTGTGCTCCATATGATGTGCTTTAACAATCTACTTTTTTTATCCTTGGACACATTTTGATAATTGGTCTTGCTTTACAACTACATCTTGTAATGATTCTTGACGATTGTTTCCCTTTTACTTTTTAAATCCTTCTTTTTTGCATAAAAGCAATGTCCAATATAGTACACCTCTCTTCTTTCTTAAAGTATGCTTTCATATTTCAAATCCTCATACGTAGTATATAAATTATAAAAATTATATGCATCTTCATAACTAAGAAATTGCATACCAAAAGAGGGTATATAGTCTAGTGGGACTGCAGAAGTTTGCATTTCAATCACTTCACTTTTTTTGTCTCCTGTACTTATATTCTTGTCTTGCTCTTCTTTTTACACATCATTGCAAATATTTTCTTTCTCACTACTTGTTCCCACTTTCATTAGTTCAACATTTATGTCATTATCATATTCATTTACAAAATGACCATTCACATCCATTTCAACAGAAGCTACAATTCCTAAGTTCATATTCAATCTTCTTGTAACATGGGTAATTGATGAACCTTGACCCAAATCCATAATCATGTACATGTATTTAACAAAACATATTAGTAAAATATGTTTGACAAGACATGCTTTTCATATAAGGGAAGGAGAAAAAGTATGTAATAACAACATCCATATCAAAGAAGATGTTGCATTACATTGCACCATATCATAAATTATATTACACCATGTCATATATTAATTATAAAACAACTCTAGTTGAAGCAACAAATCAAGCAACTAGTTTGCATTATGTGTAACCTGTCATAAATATGTATTATGAAATACATTACATTGCACCATATCATATATTAATTATAAAACAACTCCATTTGAAGCAATAGATCAAATAATTGGTATGCATCTGAAATGCATTACATTGTACCATGTCATAAATATGTAGGTATGTAGGTTGATACCTTGTGATCACCATGGGAGACTGCTTCAATGTCACGAAGCAGGGAGAGAAAGAAAGAGCATACCTTTGCTGAGAAGGAAGGGACGAGATCAACACAAAAGTGATTTGGGGAAGAGAGAGAATGACCCAATACATGTGGTGTTGATCGCTCAGAGAAACACAGTGATAATTGCTCACGAACCAAACTCACCATAGAGTAGCGAGAGAACAGAGAATGCATAAGTGATTTGGGGGGAGAGAGAGTAGGTCCCATATGGTGTTTAAAATCCTTGTTTCTGGTCGTCCATCTCAATGACTTAGATTTGTTGGTATGTGTTTGCTTGTAAACTGCTAGCATATACTAATTTCTCTCTCTCTCTCTCTCTCTCTATATATATATATATATATATATGAAAACTAGATCCAACCTGAGCATTGCTTAAGCATGAACATACTTTTAAAGGTTATAAAGTTATTTAAGAAAATAATAAAGAACAATCTTATTATAAAAAAACAATGATCAAATATGAGTGAATAGTGTCACTAGTAGATATGATCCAACATATATATATATATATATATATATATATATATATATATATATATATATATATATATATAGATAGATAGATAGATAGATAGAGAGAGAGAGAGAGAGAGAGGAAAACTAAGAGTTGTTATGCATCTCATACTAAACTCTATTAGCATATACTAATTTCTCTCTCTCTCTCTCTCTCTCTCTCTATATATATATATATATATATATATATATATATATATATATATATGAAAACTAGATCCAACCTGAGCATTGCTTAAGCATGAACATACTTTTAAAGGTTATAAAGTTATTTAAGAAAATAATAAAGAACAATCTTATTATAAAAAAACAATGATCAAATATGAGTGAATAGTGTCACTAGTAGATATGATCCAACATATATATATATATATATATATATATATATATATATATATATATATATATATATATATATATATATATAGATAGATAGATAGAGAGAGAGAGAGAGAGGAAAACTAAGAGTTGTTATGCATCTCATACTAAACTCTATTAGACCATGTGATCACACAAACAACGCAGATTAAGATACTCATCAATATTGACACGAGAATCAATATTATTTAATGCAGAAGTGTATTAAATATAATGCGGGATAAATACCTTGATTATCATGTCTTATTGATCGTACAAATGGTGATAATGATCAAGCAATGTCTAACATGAAAAGTTGTCTAGCAACTCCCATTCTATCTATCTATATATACACACACAACACTTTTGGTTCATATTGCTTTGGTCTTTATGTCATTTTCAAATCCAAACTTACTATATATAAAGATGTCAAATGTCTGGATTTGGATCAGATCCAAACCACTGGGGAGGCGTTTGAAACTTTGGATATATTTCAAATGATCACTTTCATGTTAGGATCGACCCTCGTGCTTCTCAAAGAGTGCCAAGAACGCACTGTTGTCCGACTTCTACAAAAGTAACAAAACTCTTGCACTTTATAAGCTTTTGTGAGGAAACTCATTAATGGGTTTACATTGTCAGTTACAGTTCTTGACCAAATATCTTCACATAAAGTTTATAAAGGCAGACTGTAATGCACAAGATAAAGAGTCCAGGGATTTTTGAACAGACTCTTTACCTCAAGGAAAATTAGCACAATGTAAAGGCCATCTAGCTGCCGTGCAGGGTTTCGACTCGTGGCCTCCACCACTCTTGGAAGCTAACACCCGGCATATGCCCTCGAGCGAGGTATTTAACCTCAGAAACTTATGTAAAGCCATCCCACTTAGTTGCAGACCTATTCATGCGCGAGGTGAGATGGCTGCCATGCTGAAATCCAAAAAAAAAAGTCTAAACAAGCTTGAAAAGTTATATAGAATGCCTCACCTGAATTTCACCCAATTGAATTTTACTTGTCATCATCAAAAGTGAAGTAAAAACTACACTAGAAACAAAAACAGAATTATAATATGATTGATTCGATTTTTTGCTTGAACATTACAATAGCTATTGATAGACCTCCCTCAAGGGAGGGACAGTTGAATCCGTTCTCGCACAATTTCCAATAACTTCTCATTCAGCTTGTTGTTATCGTTTTTATATTATAATATTAGGTATAGTTTGCTACCTGTCATCACTGTTACTTCGTGCCTCCAGGCTCATCTACGTCATGAGCACATTCCCTTTTTAAGCTCGTTGAGAGCTTGCCTCAAGTTTTTGAGGATCTAATATCTAATAGTAAGTTTTTTTCAGGTCTGCACTCATTGGAAGCCCTTGAAACACAGCCTCTATCAAAGTTATCAAATGAAACCTCAACATTTAGGCGGCTTTACTTTGAAATTCTGATGCAAAATTCCAGGGAAGCTCGATCCCAAATGTAACGAGTGAGAGCCAAATGTTTTGGAATTACCCTGTTCGAAGATGAATCCATATGATTTTGAATCGGCTCATGGAACCAACTCTTACATCACTACCTATGGTCTTCACAAAGAGTACGTCAGAATATGGTCAGATATATTAGAAAAGTGTCTATGTACATCGGTCTCAAATTATACAAACAAATGTTTTGCCCCCCCCGGGAACCCTGGCTAGAGGCAGAACTCAAAGGTGAAGGAGATCACAAGTTCGATTCGCCGGGCATGCTTCTAGTAATGGTCGTACCTGACCATGACACAGTGGCGCATTCACATTGTGGTGAGGTGGGGCGACCGCCTCACCTGAAATTCTGAAATTTTATATTTTACTATTGAAATTTAAAAAGTTTTGAATTTTTTTGAAGTCTGCCCCCACCCAAACTTGAAGTTCGTCCCACGGTATAAATTTCTGGGTCTGCCACTGCCATGACATGCTACCCAAAAAAAGAACTCCCCAATGGGCTATATGGATCAATAATGGCTGTTATGCTCGATTTTGCATCGTCTTCTCTTTTTACCTATAGCAAGATTATATTTTGTGGTTTTCTTTAAACACTTTTCAAAGTTTTCTTTTTTTAAGTGTTGATTGTCTATTTTTTTACCTGTTTGATTTGCCTCCCTAAATAGACAAACCATCTTAAAAGTTGTCTTTTATTAGCGTCATGTCAACTGTTTCTCAAATAGATCCATCAAGAATCATGTCTTTATCATGGATATCTTTACCCCTACCTAAAGATTTTCAATTTTATCATGGATATCTTTCACACTTATTCAGGCCCCAAGGGTTGATTACCTAACAAGCTACAGCATTAAACATCGCTAGTACTGATGTTGTTTTATGGTACTTTGTGTTTTTAATTCAGTGGCATCTTTTAATCATAAGGAACACTTGATACATCTCTATTTTGATAATCAAACATTAAGTTCATATGAATTCTCCACCAACTCCACCATCGGGCTGGAATCATGAACCCAGATGTTCAAAGCCACTCACATATATATTTTGGCCAATCAGTGTGGAAACTGATGGGTCTGAAGCAGCAATTCGAATTTTGAACTTATATATATATATATATATATATATGGAGGCTCCCGCATTCTTTTTGTTTTTTAGCATGAGTATAATGTTGAAAGTTATAAAAATATTTGAAAAATATAAAAAATAATTTTATTATATCCATATCCTCAAAAGTAAAAGAAATGCGTACATGTTGCCAAAATATCAAGGTTTTCTGCATGCGTTCACGCGTACGCATGTGCACGTGCATGCACACACACACACACACACACACACACACACACACACACACACATATATATATATATATATATATATATTAGAAAAAGTTAGTTGATTCTGAACCAAATTATCCACCTTTTAGTTGACCATGCAATTCAACCAAAAAAAAGTTCAATATCTTGCTAGCTACATCCCTTGAACCACCCTGAATGGAATTGAAAGTCACCGATCCGTAGTGTTTTTTGGATTTTGACCTGCGACAAGGCATCCAAAAAAAGTTTAATGCCGTGGGCTATACATTTTAAAGAAGCAATTCATGGGTAGATACCTTTGGATCACGGTAGATCCACCATTTCATATGTATATACGGATGCACAAACGCAAAGAAGAGCCACCAAAAAGAGTTTATCAACCTCTCGTACTCGGCAACAGAGGAAATCCAAAATCTCCTGAGAAAAGCCGACACACAGTCTTGATATATTCACTTTGAGTCGACCACTCTGAATTCAGGATCCACCATTGATAATAGAAAGCATAGATTTCTTCTCATCCGAGGATTACTTATGAGCATTGATGCAACAAGTATAGTCACCATCGATGTCGTTCCCAGGGTTTCTCATTTAAGTGTTTCCCACACAGATACTCTCTAATGACGTTGAATGGCTTAAAAATTTTATATCTTATGAAGATAAATATGTTTGTTATTCTGTCATTTTCTTATGCAAGAGAATGTACATTCATGCATATATACATATACATACAAGTTGATTCATCTCTAAAACCCCAATCCATTTGCACACTGTTGACATCCCTCCCTGGAGGGAATTTGCCGAGGAAAAATACCCTTGTAAACACAGCAGATATTGCTACGTTTTTTTTCCTCGATACATTGAGGACGCTGAAGCCACATGCATACCCTGGGTATGGAACTCATGACCTTGGCCTTGTGAGAACCCATTGCACGTTGTGCATATTGCTGTACATTTCGCTACTGTTGCCCTAGGTAATGAACTCACCTTCAACTTGTGAGTCGACCCCTAGTCAGGTCAGCTAGTAATCAAACACACTGAATGTAGCATCATCCACAAAAGAAGGGGATGTTAGATTTCTCTTTCTTTTCTTCAAGCAGGGGCCCGAGGCACACTTTTCTGTTACGCTTTGCGCTCTCAGTTGAGACTCATTTCATTTTTATGCTCATATTTCAATTCGCACATGTTTGTCGCTCTCTATTGAACAAAACAAAGCTTTTCTCTCACTAGATTGGCGATCTATCTTAGTTCGTGGGTGTCTCATATTGTAAGCCAGGTTAATGCACCATATTCGGATTATTTCGCTCTAATTGATTCTACCAGCTGTTCTTTGAAAGCCCACGCTATCAACAGTTCATTATTCATTGCATCTGGCAACTTCTTGCTTTAATCCGAGAGCCATCAACTAATCGGAATGGTTGAAAGTCCGTTCGATGGATTCAAGAGATATATTTGTCTCAATGACTCGATGCATTTGCCTCAGAATTTGAAATCCCTATAGGAAATTTGCAAAATATTTTATTTAAATCCTTTCACGTCTCGTAAAAGAGCCTTCCCGAACAATAGCTTCTCTTTCTCAAACGGTAAGTTTGCTTCCTCCATGTGGGGGTGTACCGGCACCGACTCAAGCTGGAGTACAAGCAAGCTGTACTCGAGCTTGATTCGACTTGTTAAGAAAATGCTTAGCTCGAGATTGATCGATTCTTCCATCTTCAGTTTCGTGCTTGAGCTCGAGTTATCAAGAAGGCAGTAGCAAAAAAGGACGTGGCACTCTCCTCATTCATCTGTTCTTTTGAAGATGACTTTTGTTTGCTGAAGCTTAGCTGGAGCAAGTGGGAGTGGCAAAGGAAACCTTAAGAGGTTTTTGTGGGATTTCTCCCAAAAAATTAATAAAGATAAATCGTCAATGTTCGCCTCAAAGAATGTCAGCCAACCGCTTGCTGAAGAGATTGGAACTGCCTGTGGATTCACCCTCACGGACAACACTTGGTAAGATACCTCGGGTGCTGATCATACATGGAGAGCCGACAAGCGTCTATTCAGCTACGGGGAAGACAAAGTGAGGAACCGGCTGAATGGGTGGAAAGCCAGCACATTATCGCTCTCAGGTAGATTTACCTTGGTAAACATGGTGTTCGTATTGCTACCTTTCTTATATTATGCAGTCTTCTATCTTACCCGGAGGTATCTGTGATAAGATTCACTCCTACCGTCGCTGTTTTATATGGGAGGTTGAGGGATCCACAAGGAAAATTCATCTGATGAATTGTGAGAACCTCTGCAAACCTAAGGAGATCGGCGGTTTGGGTGTGAAGAACTTAATCATTATGAATGAGACATGCATAGCAAAACTGCTTTGGAGATCTGGGACAGAACAAATGACCTTGTGGACGAGAGTGTTGAAAGAAAAGTATGGCATGTCTACTGATGATGATCCTATGCGGGCGAGGCCACAAGATTCCATTCTCCGAAGACACATGTGCAAGCTACAGCCGTTTGTGAAGGAGAATTCGAGGTGGGGTGCTGGTAAGGGTCGCCGGATTGCATTCTGGGATGGTAAATGGCTTTGGGACTACAGACTTCGTGCTTTGACCGTGCAGACATTACCAGCAGAAATGGAGAGCTGAAAGCTCAGAGATGCTGTAAACCTTGCATGCACTGACGGCCTGGGGCTTGTATTCCTTGTCAGAGTATCTTCCCCAAAACATGCTCTCCTAGATCTCTCGCAGCTGCACTCTTCACGATGACTCTCCCAGCATCCATGGAGGCTCCCTTCAAATGGTGATCTCTCAGTGGCTTCGGCAAATAAGGAATTATTGCAGATAGACGTTTCCCCACACAATAAAACATGGGACCTCATATGGAAACAGCAGGCAGGGGTCACAGAGAATCAGGATGTTCCTGTGGTTGTGTTTGCAGAGAGAACTAGTAGCCACTTAGCATGGAATGCGAGTCGTGATACATGTGGTGGCCTATGTTGCATGGATAATGGGTACGCAATTTTATAAAAAACTAAGGTACATGTACGTCACTATTAAAAAAATTTAAAAATTTGATATATATATATATATATATATATAGACACACAATTATATAGAGCATTCTATATTTTAAAGAGCATTCTAATATTTAAGAATAATTTTATTCTAACTATGAGAATGTCATTTATATTCTTCTTCAAAGTAAGAACAATTAAACATCAAACACATACAAGTCCAACATATGCAAAAAGAATTAATGAAGAGATAGAGAGACCTTTGTCAATCACTGGTGTTGTCAAATGAAGCATATTCAAAGCTATGCATATCTCGCACATCCATCTTAATATCTGAACGATTTTCATAAAGTTAGCTCAAAATCAATGAAAAAGGTGTAATCAAATGAAGGTGATTATGATATGCACCTGATTTAAACTTGTATTACATAGTTGACCAATACATACTTGATATTTCGCAGTGCAGTCTTCTTACATATTATATAAACTCATAACAAACTCGTATTACATAGTTCACCAAACACAAACTCGTATTACATAGTTCACCTAACAGGCAAAAACACAAACTTTGATACAATGAATTATGAAACAATACCATTCCAACAGAATATTACATATTCATATCAACACATACTGAGAATTTCACAAATTCTTTTGTAACTTCTAGCATTTCTTTTGAATCTTAAAAGAACCTTCAAAGATATTTATTCCTTCACAAATTTCATTATCTTTGTGTGGGAGAATTCTATTAGAAACTTCTTCAATCCATTGCCTTGTATAATACCTACAAAATAGAAAACAAAAATATCAAGTATCAACATAATAATCAAACAAAAGTAAAGTTATTTAAATCGTAAAACTTAAAAGAGTTTACCTCGAATTTAGAGAATGCGCCAAACAATGAAGTGGTGTGTAACTTTTGGTCAATCTATCAATGAGAATATCATATACTACTTTGTACAAGGTGAAATATTCATTCAACTCTTTGCCTTTATATTGATAAATAACTGTCTTTACTTGCTCAATCATAGAGTCTCATTTCTCATAAACCAAATAAAGGACTGACTTATCAGTATCACATAGTCAAAGCATATTATAAATAGGTTTTGTAATGTTTAAAATATAATCAATCTTATCCCACCAAATGTCATTCAAGATCATATCTTTCAAAACTGTAGCATTTCAAACATCATCATCTCTATAATGAGACCACTGGTCACTGATAACCATTCTTTGAAGATCATGCTTGATGGTTCTTATCCTTTTTAACATAATAATCGTCGAAGCAAATCTTGTTTCAGCAACAAGTAACTTTAGATGCACAAACTGGTTATACATTGCTAACCTCATAGAATGATTCATGATAAAGTTTTTAATAGCAATGGCATCATCAACAACATCTGTTATCCAATAACACTCGTTATAAGGAACTTCATTATTTATAGAGTTCTTAGGCTGACAAATATTTTTCAAAGCAAGGTTCAATGTATGCACTACACATGGTGTCCAAAAAACATTAGGATAAACTGATTCAATAATCATCCCAACTGCTCTACAAACCGGTGCATTATCTGTTATAACTTGCACAACATTTTGAGATCCAACCTTATTAATAACTTTCATAATTTCATCCACAATAAAGTTTTATCTTTCACCTCACCAGAGTAATTAACATACCTTAAAAATACAGGGTATGCATCTGAAATAACCATAAAGTTAATCAAATGTCTTTTTTGTACATCAGTCCATCCATCTGTAACTATGCTTACTCTTTTTTCTGACAAAGTATCTTTGATAGGTTGAAGCAATTTCATTAAATGAGCTTTCTCTTTTTACAATAGTGTAGTCCTGATAGCATTGTGACTAGGTGGAGTAAAACCCAAAATTGAAGTGTTAGAAGCATATTTGAATTCACTAACATAGTAAGGGTTTCTATCTATATTAAAAGGCAAACCTGCAAAGTAAAATAATCTTGCTATTTCACATGTCAAGTGATCCCTTGCTTTATTGTTAAATGCTTTTGCCAATTAGCTTTCACCTACTCTTTTTCTCTTACTTCCATCAAACTATTAAAATATAGGTGGATTCAAACTTTTAGTTTCAGTATGTAAGGAAACTTACAATTGTCTAACCTTTTCATGTGCTTCTCTCTCAATTTGTCTCATCTCTGAAAGATATTGATCAGTAACACCGGAATAAACAACTATGTCATTTCCTTTTTCCTTTAATAGGTGACACTTCACTCTAAAATAAGAACCTTTGTAAGTTAAACCATAGTAGTTACACCACCAACTTGTATTTCCACCTCTTATCTTTTTGTCTTGTAATAAGGATACATATGCCCAAAGCGGGCAACCTTTTTCGAGTTTCTCAAATGCAAATTTACTAGTGATTGAAGTACACGAAGTATTACCAATAGCAAACATATTAGATATACAACAACAACAACTAAGCCTTTTCCCATACTAGACGGGGTCGGCTACATGAATTCTTTGTTTCCACAGATCCCTATCGTGTGCCATGTTAGCAGTTAACTCCCAATAAGCTAGATCATTCTTTATTGTTTCTTTCCAACACTTTTGTGGTCATCCTCTACCTCTTTTAATACTTTCTAAATTTAGTTTTTCTAACCTTCTTACAGGTTCTTCTTTTGATCTTCTTTCTATATGTCCAAACCATCTTAAACGATGTTCTCTCATTTTATCCTCTATTTGTGCCACTCCTAATTTGTTTCTAATAACCTCATTATATGTACGGTCTTTTCTTGTATGACCACTCATCCATCTCAACATCTTCATTTCTATCACAGACATCTTTTGTACATGTTGATGATTAACTGCATAACACTCAGAACCATAAAACATGGCAGGCCTAATTGCTCCTCTATAATATTTACCTTTTAATTTTAATGGTATCTTCTTATCACAAAGAATACCTAATGCTCCTCTCCATTTTAACCAACCAGCATTAATTCTATGTGTAACATCTCCATCAATTCTTCCATCACTTTGAAAAATTGACCCTAGATATTTAAAACTTTCCTTTTGGGGAATGCAATGTGTGCCAATTTTAATTTCTATGTCCTCTGAAGTAGCCAGATGATCAAACTTACATTCCATATATTCTGTCTTTGTTCTACTAAGTTGGAGACCTTTGTTTTCTAATGTTTCTCTCCATAGTTCCAATTTTCTATTAACTTTTTCCTTAGACTCCTCCACTAATACAATGTCATCTGCAAATAACATACACCAAGGTACTTCATCTTGAATATGTTTTGTTAACTCATCCATCACCATTATAAATAAGTATGGACTTAAAGTTGATCCTTGATGTAACCCAATATTAACTTCAAAGAAGTCTGTCGTTCCTTCATGAGTCCTCACACATGTTTTTGCACCATCATACATGTCTCTTATAAGGTTAATATATGTCAATGGGATACCTCTTTTTTCCAAAGTTCTCCAAAGAACCTCCCTCGGTACCATATCATAAGCTTTTTCTAGATCAATAAATATCATGTGAAGGTCTTTCTTTTTTGCTCTAAAATGTTTCATAAGACGTCTCAAAAGGTGAATCGCTTTAATAGTAGATCTACCTGGCATAAATCCAAATTGGTTCTCTGTTGTACTTGATACTTGTCTTAACCTACGTTCGATAATTCTTTCCCATAATTTCATAGTATGACTCATTAACTTGATACCTCAATAATTCACACAATTTTGAATGACTCCCTTGTTCTTATATACGGGTATAAGTGTACTTACTCTCCATTCCTCGGGCATCTTTTGGTTTTTCCATATTTCATTAAATAGTCTTGTGAGCCAAGTGATTCCTATTTCTCTGAGTATTTTCCAAACTTCTATAGGAATATTATATGGTCCTACCGATTTACCACTCTTCATATGTTTAAGAGCCTCTTTGACTTCATTCTTTTGAATACGTCGGTAGAAATTGTGGTTTATATACTTTTGTGACTTGGCTAAATCTCCTAAACTAATACTAACATCTTTATTTTCATTAAAAAGATTATAAAAATAGTTTTTTCATCTATTTCTTATATCATCATTTGCCACTAGAATTTTTTCATCCTCGTCTTTTATGCATCTGACATAATTAAGATCTTTAGTTTTATTATCTCTAGCCCTAGCTATCCTAAAAATATCTCTTTCACCCTCTTTTGAGTTGAGTTTTTTATATAAGTCCTCCCAAATCTTAGCTTTTGCTTCACTAACGGCCTTTTTTGCTTCCTTCTTTGCTTTCTTATAAGCTTCTAAAGTTTCACTAGTTTTCTTAGCATAATGTAATTTGTAACATGCCCTCTTTGCCTTGATTTTATTTTCTACTACTTCACTCCACCACTAAGCTTCTTTTTGTGCCAGTACACCTCCCTTAGATACCCCTAACACATCTTTCGCCACTTTCCTAATATGTATAGCCATATTGTTCCACATATCACAGGGTGTGCCAATATAATTCCAAACATCTCCTTGAAGGACTTTCTGTTTAAATATATCTTCTTTCTCGCTTTTGAGGTTCCACCATTTAGTCCGAATAGCTCGATGCACTCTTTTCTTCTTTGTCCATTTTTTTACTTATAAATTCATAACTAAAAGTCGATGTTGAGTGGTTAAGCTTTCTCCTGGAATTACCTTACAATCTTTACAACACGCTCTATCTTTTATTCTACAAATAAAGTAATCAATTTGTGTTTGTGATAAGCCACTCTTATAAGTAATTAAATGTTCATCTCGTTTTTTGAAGATTGTATTGACTATAAAGAGATCAAATGACATAGCAAAATTTAAAATCTCCCTACCTTCCTCGTTTATATCCCCATAACCAAAGTTTCCATGAATCCCTTGATATCCTAATGCCTCTTTACCGACATGTCCATTTAAATCTCCTCCTAAACAAATCATCTCCCTTTGTGGAATCTTTTGAAACACCTTATCTAACTCTTCCCAAAAAACTGTCTTTATACTATCTTCTAGTCCTACTTGGGGTGCGTAAGCACAAACTATATTCAAAACCTTTGCTCCTAACACTAATTTCAATGTCATGATTCGGTCACCATATCGTTGTATGTCTACTACACTCTCCTTTAAATCTTTATTTATGATAATACCAACTCCGTTTCGGGCCTTTTCTTTACCTGAGTACCATAATTTAAAACCTGTATCCTCTATCTCCTTTGCTTTTTCTCCAACCCATTTTGTCTATTGTAAACATAGAATATGAATCTTTCTCCGAATCATAGTATCTACCACCTCCATTAGCTTACCCGATAATGTTCCGATATTCCAAGAACCAATACGAATCTTATTATCTAGGACTAGCTTCCTTACCCCTCGCATCCGTCCATAATCAAAATGCGGAGACCCTCTCTGAAAATTTTTCACTACATTCGGGCGACAATATAGCGGGACTAACTTCTTTACCCACACCCGTCCATGATGTGGGAACCCTCTCTGCAATTGATTCACTACATTCGGGCGAAAATGTAGTGGCCCTTGCTTACTTCTTATTGCATTCGGGCTCTGCAGCACGTCGCTAGGCGGGAACGCCCCAAAGCAATGCTCATAATTTTTGTAATCCATGTTGTAGAAATCCGACAAAGTTTTACGCTGGCTGTTGGAAGCCTAACACAACCCTCCTCCTTTATCCGGGCTTAGGACCGGCAATGCAAGGGTGATCCCTTACATGGGTGGAGTTAGCAAACATATTAGATATATGAAAATAAATAATATTTAACTATCAATAAACAAAAATAGATTCACAAGCATTAACTATGAAGCAAAAAAATATTGCATGATTCCTAACTAGGTGGATTCAAAAACATATTGCAAGTTAAGTCACAAATTCACAATCAATGGATACACAAATAACTTGAAAGTCATAGCAACTTCAACACATAACAAGTGAAGAGAGTGAAAGAATACATATAACAAGTTAACAACTCTCCATCATACAATTTTTCAGCAAGTTACAGTGGTCTTGATCCAACGTTTTTTCCCCTTGTCAATATTCAGATGGAAAAAAGTAAGAACCATTGTCCTTGTTAGCTTTGCTTTTTGCTTTTTAACAAACTTTCCAAGAGGCAAGAACCATTGTTAATATTCAGATGGGAAGAACCATTGCCCTTCCTGCTAGCTTTAAGAAATCTGCAAATTCACACAAGTGTGTGTATTTCACAGCATATTGTAACAAATCAACATAGAATATGGAAAACCTCATCAAATGTAAGTGCTAACACTAACAGGAAACTGGAAAGCGAATACGAAATACCAAATTACCTTCCACTTCCATGTATTCATGTATTACCTTCCATGTGTTTTTTAATTGCATTAACGTGTAAAATGCTGCAAGTAGAGCAAGAATCGGCACTCAACAGCTTCCACTGATAGCAAACTAGAGAAGAGCAGCCGTGCATTTCACAAAATCGAAACAGGTTTGCTTGCACTGGACAGAAAGCTGTGGACGTTATCTCATTTTACTGCATAGATCTATGACATACTTGGATGTACACAAAGAACAATATATATGAGGAGATCATTCATGAAGCTATGTGCATGCAATACTAACAGAATATGGTATTCAATACGTAAGAAAACATCATCGGGTTTTGCTAGTAACCCAGAAAGCATGAGATTGCCGGAGCACGCCAGCTGCCGGTCGCCGGTGGCAGTTCCGACTATGCGCTGAAAGCCTGAAACGGAGACGGGAGAGTGGAGAGAAACATGCACGGAGACTGGAGGGAGAAATGCATGAGACAGAAGGGGATTAGGGCTTGGGTTGGGCCTTTTGTATTTTTCGTTTTAAATCGGGTTGACCCAGACCAGTACATGCCGTACCCAACGTTGGGTATGCGTACCGAAATATGTAGATATGTACCGGTATATGTAGATATGTAACGGTATTCCATTCATGGTATGAGTACGTACCAAACGTACTCATGCATGCCCATACCTGGTACGTACCAAATACGAGTACGATGCCAAGAATGGCATACCCGTGCAACATAGGTGGTGGCGTAAGAGAGGACATGATACATCTCCTTTAGATACTTCGTGACTGCAAAATGCATTTCGCAGATGATGGTGTGGGGTGCTGGTAAGAGGATCGATCTTACCTGCCGGATGGCAAAGAACCTCAAGAGGGCACTCAACGTGTGTTCGATAGAAGGTTTCAGACTGCAAAACCTGTTATGCTTGAAACTGTGCTTTAATAGGTGCACCATAAGTAAAAAACTTTGGCACCGGGGAGATGTGGGCCACAGGAACTGGACCTCCGGGCTTTGCATTAAAACCTGAGTACTTCTTTCTCTCTCGTATGTTATCGTGCTTCGTATGAAAACTCAAGAATCATCACTCTTGACGGATCAAACATAAAACAATAAATGTTTGGAATGATGATTACAAGCCCTTCTAGATCTAGGTATGCAATTCTAGTACCAAACTCTTGACGGATCACTTTTGACCAATATTATCGATCTGTACGATTCAAGTATCTTAATCATTATGTATAATTTATCGGACCATATCGACATGTATCATACTGATACGGTCAGGTGTAGATGTTTCAAAGGCCAAGCTTTTCAACTTTTGTGGTCTGAAGTTACTTTAAACCCTTTAATGCTATCTTCTTCGGCTTTTCTATCGCTCTCTTGTTTTAGGAGGCTCTTGCTCTTTCCAAATATTAAAGTGTCAAATTTCTTATATATGACAATGATTGACAATCCCAGTTCTTGTTCAACTGGGAACTACTAAAGCAAGGAAGTTTGAGAACAACGCAGAGAACTACTAAAACATAGTTGAGTTAGCTGTGTCACACATCTTCCAACTGAAACAAAAACGAATATGTATCCCTATTATTTTGTGCCTTAATAAGTTAAAATACAAATGCTAAAAGAAATAGAATATATATAAGTGAGAAGAGAAGAACAGGGAGCATCAAGAGAGGAGCACGAGAAGGAACACAAAGAGAAAAATACAGAAAATAACTAAGTTTTTAAGTTCTATTGATTTTTAAGTTGAAAATTTTGAGAATGTTTGACTCGCCAATCTATAATAGCTTAAAACTTTGTAGCTTTTCTTAACCTTTTCATTAAGATAATGCTATTTTATATATATGCATTGGTAGATGACATTATGCATGTTACATGATTTTTTTTAATATGCTTTATTTTGTGATATAGCCGACCCCGTCTAGTATGGGAAAAGGCTTAGTTGTTGTTGTTGTTTATTTTGTGATAATTTTCAAAAATTAAAGATCATATGTATGGCACCATATTCAATATGGTACCATAAAGTGTATCGGTACTATGTAAAATACGAGCACAAATACACTATTCACAACATTCGTTTATGGAAGTAGAGGAATAGTTTTGTTTTCAGAGGAGAAAGAGTACCACCTGAAACTAAACAAGTTATAATTCTTCGTACAGGACGTGCTATCAGAGAACTTTCGATGGTTCAAGCCGGTTTGATGAACCCCACTCCTTGAGAGAGTGATGACTGATGAGGGAGAGTTTTCCTTGAGACCGGCAAACTGTAGCGTGATGATGGCAGACCTGTGGAGAGTTCTGTTGGGACTGCAATATGCATGGGAGAAAAATTGGAAATTTGTTTTAGTACAGATTGATAACCTTTGCAGCGTGAAATGCTTGACCGGGAATAGAAGATTGACGACATAAAATGCAGACCTTGTGGATCACACTCGCTTGATGCTACAGAGGAACTGGCAAGCAACATAAGTAACTGTTATAGAGACGCAAATGCGGTAGCAGATAAACTGGCCTTCTTTCAGGACCTTGATATGGTGGATGAACATGCCCTACGGGAAGTGAATCATCTACTGCAGAGAGAGATGGCAGCAAATGCCAATGTGAGAGGCATCGTCCCACTGTGAATGGCCGTTGGCCTCCCCTTGATTTAGAAAGAAAAATGAATTATTGAGGCATGGAAAGCTAATGCAGCAGAGATTTGAATTCGTTTCTCGCGTAGATTTTAAATGTCAAACACTAGAATTCGATGAGGTAAACCATAAGGCATAAGTGATCTATGTGGTAGAACCAATCCATTCCCAACAACCAAAATTTGAGTTGGATTCTCAAGAGTCACAAACCGGCTTGAACACAGATACCCTACAGGAATAAATGGTTGGCTTCTCGAGCCACAACACAGATACCCTACTCCATGTTTCTGACCTGATTCCTTCAGATCCAGATTGAGTCATGGCTAACCAACCTGACCCCAATGAAGGAGACCTGACTGGACTCGATGCAGTTGACTCCTCTTTTGAAACTGAACCCTTACACAAGGAGTCAAAGGCTCAGTGCTCTGTTCCTTTCACTGAGCAGGACTCTGCCCCAACTGGGGAGGGTCAGAAATGTAGCAACTAGAAAATGGATGTGCCCTATTATTACATTTAGGTGTTTGGCGAGGTCTCTTTGTAGCATCGTGCTGACTTTCCAAGTGAAGATACACACACTCTCACACACATACACACGGATGAAAATATGGAAGGAAAATCTACAGTAAGGGTCATGGCGTCATGAAGTTTTCCCTTCTTTTATAACGTCACCTGCAAAAGCCTAAGGACATTTATTTCAGATGGCTGTTAGCAACTCTGCACTGCATAATAAGATTCCTTCCTTGGCTCTCTCTCTCTCACTCACACACATAAAATACTATTTTTGTTATCGTTTTACGACTATTATAATGAATCATCATACCTTTCTGTCTCCAGTCTAAAGCCCCACCAGTCCCTCCGCCGAAGAGTCTCTCTCTCTTGCATGCCATTACAGAGAGGTAGGAATAAACACAAATCCCATGTCTGCTACGGTTTTTCTAGGGTTTTAGCGACCAACTTGACGCAATTATCTCCTTAAAGTTGCCAAAAAGGAGTCACCTTTCACTTCCCACTACAAGAACCCTCCTTGGATCCCACAGTAAACTGCCATCTTTCTCACTCCTCTCACCTTTTCTTTTCCCCTGAGACTCGCCTTTCTACCTCTATTAAGCCTTTAACACACTCCTTTTGGCACTCCCTTTCAGAAACCAGAAGGTTACCATCATAAATTTCTCGTTCAAAATCCGATCTTTTCGTCTTCCCCTTTACTGAAACCCAGGGTTTTCTAGGCTTTCTCAGCTCTCGATTTCTCGACTCACGGTAAAAAAGGGTAAGGTTCGGTTCACCCGAGGGGTTAGAAAAACAGCTGGAGGTATATCATGTCAACGCCACTACAGGGGCAGCCGTCCGTAATTCAGCAGCAGGCCTCACCGTATTCTCCACATTCCGGCAACGGATCGATCGGTCCGGTGATCGGAGTTCTCGCCGTGATCATCTTCTTTGGGGTGGTGGCGGTGATATTCGGACGGCTATGCTCGGGCCGGGCGTTCATCGGCGACCGTCGGTTCGACCTCGAAGGTTGGGTGGAGCGGAAGTGCGCGGCGTGTATCGATGGTAGGATCGAGAATTCCGGCGCAGTTTCAGGCGGCGGCAGTGGTACAGCCGCTTCCGGCAGAGGCAGTGAAGCGACGGTGGCCGTCTCTGTCGAGGCGATGCCCGAGTGCAAGCGTCCTCCCGCTTCCGACTCGCAAAACTCTGCTTCCTCCGTCTAAGTTTCTTCTTTTTACAATTTGCTGCTTCTTGGTTGAGTCTCTTTTCATTTCTCCCCTTTCTTTTACTAAATTATAACTTTAGTGATGAGTTCCTTCTCTTTCTCTCTCTAGAACCTTTATCACCCTCATCGGGTTAACGTTAATGGCCAGCGAAATGTTCAAAATTACTGAAAAGCCTCTGATGGTCGACGGAATAGTTTGGGTAGGGAAGGTTTCAATGATCTTGTTTGCGGGGTTTGAGAGAGCTGGGGCATTTCCGCAATTTCCAGTCGATTCTCTTTCTATTCTTCGGTGTGTGTCATGAACATTCTCTCGGGGCGAATGAATTGGCATGTTATCTCATCGGCGGTTTTTAACGTCCCCGGTCAATGTGGAATGGACGTCCGTGTTCTTTGACTTTCTCAGTTGACAGAAATCTCCTCGTTGATGGTGAGCGACCTACAGGCCCATTTTTGTCATACTACGTCGCCCTGTCGACTTCGTAGTATGGCACTTGTACATTTCATTGTGTTTGCATTGCTTTGTTTCGTCGCTGTAAATGACGAAAGTGCCATTGATTCCACGGTCAAATGTCAAAAAGGATCGGGGTTAAATCGGTCACGTCAGTTTAAAGCTAGGCTGGTTTGGTTAGGTTTCTATTCTTGGAAAGATTTTTGCCGTTTGTCAAGTGGCAAAAACTGACTCAGGTTAGTGTTTGAATTTTAAACGGGAACGACTTTGGGAATGACCAGTTTGCCCATGACCTGTCCAACGTCATCACGGGATCGCCATTTGGTGGTCTCCTTGGTACAAGCAATGCCAGCGATTTGAGCGACGGAATGTACTGCTGTGCATGATAATGATGACGATCCTGGTACCTTTTGCATTAGTTGAGTTTCTACCCTTTTTTCTTACTCGAAGTTCTCTGTTTTAAAAAGTGAAAGATGTTAAAATATCAATGCTTGATATGATGGCGATTATTCTCCCGATAATAAAATAAAAATTCTTAATTGGGGTGATTCTTATTTAAACGAAATACTTAACAAGTTTTTTTGTTCATTTTGGGATATCTACTAAGCTTTTTACTGTAACAACCACATTGTGAATTTGGTGAAAATCAATCAAAATAATAAGTTATTAAGATAAAGATCCATTATCTTAACAATATGCCTTTTTAATCACTATTATTTGAAGGTGGTCAGCGTTGTGAGAGCTTGTTTCATTCTTGATGTCAACCATCTTCTCTAACACTTACATGAGTCAATGGCGGATACACTATTTTTTTTCGTATTTTGGTACAGTATACCGTGACGATCCGATTGCGTGCATATACTACTTCCACCCTTTCGATCATTAACTTTCCACCAGCATTTCAAGACAAAACTTTCTACTAAATCTCTAACGCAATCAACCGCACCAGATCTTATTCTTTGAATATTTTAATATGAACTCGTACTTCCTTTTGAAAGCTTGGGTTGACCCCCCATCTTCATCAGAAGATTACCCCATCTGGACGTTCACGTGACGCATGGTTAGAGCACTTCTGATTGCTCATAAACTGCACTATTCTTGGCATTTCCCTACGTCCGAATCTCTCCCGTGAGGAAAAAGAAGTGTTTCAACTGAAATTCCTTGCACCAACCAAGGTAACGAAGTGAAAAAGGGCGCCCTCGCTGCGATCTTAATACAATAATAAAGCACTGTAATCATTCCCATGACATCGAAATGGAGACAAAAGAATGGTCCACGGGATCGTACCCTTTGGTCAATACATTACACAAGGAGAAAGTCACTACGTAGAAGAAATTGTACTGCATTAGTAAAAAAACCGTCGTGGTAATTAGATATTAACCCTAAAGTATTAGTTTCTCAATGCATTAAAAATCATTAGAAGGACAGCCAATAAAGTAAAGAAAAGTTAACAAGTTTTAATGGTGATGATTAATCGCACAATATCCAGCTTTAACCTAGGGGTGGCAAATCGGATCAACGGTCGGGTTTGAGCCAAATCAGGTTGATCAAGAACTGACCTGGTTTATGTTTGGGTCCGGGTCCATCTTCAAGACCCGGAGATCACCCAGGTCTGGTTTGGATGAAGCCCCGGTTTTGTCAACACAACTACAACCTCATAGCGTTTGTGTGTGTGCACGCACGTGTAACATGAAAAGGATATGTTTTATTATATATTTCATTTTTGTTTGGTCAATTTGCAACAACCGGGACCCAACCTCAGGTGCCTAAACCTTGAACCAAACACGGTGGGTCGGGTCAGAAATTGCCACCCCTACTTCAACCTCATATTTTTACCAGTAGTTTATCTCCATACATCAACGGGTATCTTGTAAAATCTGGGTTTGGTAAATGTGCCATTAAACCACATGAGCTGAACAAGGGCATTGTATGTTCAGCCGGCTAGCAAGGGCTCTTTATATCGCATTTTAAAGATTTTACATGAACAAACAGTAGTTGGTCTACATTAAGCTGAGGTGGGGCATTTGCACCACCTGAAATTTTGAAAATCAACTTAAAGTTTATAAAACCCATGGTGAGATCTATGAGCTATAATACATAGTTTACTCCACCCGAAACCATTCAAGGAGCTATTCACCCTCACCCCAAAAGAGGTTTTAGATCCGCCAATGCTCCCAAAGGAATTATATAATGGTATTTTAACATAAATGGAGGATCATTATTTTAAAAAGGCGTTTACATAATGAAGACTTTAAACAGACAAAGGTCCATGCTTTTTAGGATATTTAACGATCTATGAGATTGGACTCATTTTCATGAAGAAACGAGCATGGCTCCAGCTCTTGTTTGATAACGAGAATGGATTCGTTTGAGTTCAAGCTCAGCTCATTGGGAAAATGTTCGTGAGCATGTACAAACTCTATCTAAACAAACTTCAACTATTTAATTGGGAGGCACGCATGATTAAGATTTAAAAAGTGAAAAGTACGTGTAGGAAAAATTATCTTAAATATATATATATATATATATATATATATATTAATAATTTTATTTTCAATCTCAATCACTCATGACTTTTGATAGGACTATTTAGATTAGTTTAAATAGAGTTTGCATTCTCAAAGTTATATATATATATATATATAGAGAGAGAGAGAGAGAGAGAGAGAGATCCGGTGTTCCATTAACATGTCTACTCTTTTTTTTTTGAATGATATGAACATAATTTAAATTTTTTTAAGAGTTCTAAAAAAAAGAAACAAGACCATTATCCCACTTTACTTGAAACTGGCCATGTCTAATTGTTAGGCATCAAATACTATTTGCCATCTTCCAGTAATGATACTTCATTTAAACACGAAATCTTCATGTAGGACGTCCTGTACAACTGTGCATGGTTGGTGAAAACAGATTTATGTTTGTCTTGCTTGTAATGACGATGCATGGCCAGAGGAAGCATCGTGCAGGCGATGAAAAGACAAGCTTCTTTGTTGCCGTCGTCAATACCATGTGGTGAACGTTGATCAATTCTTGTCTCAATCTGATAAAGTATAATAAAAGAGTATAACAATGAATCGTCACCCCCTGGCGACCCCATTTCAAGCTCATACCTTGTGGTCAACAGCCTTGCATTACAATCACATCGAATCAGCACGAAGAGCAATGGTTCACCAGGCTAAGGGGTCGTCTCGTAAAGTTGAAGGTCATGAGTTCGCCACCCGGGGTGCTCGCCTCCCATTTGGTATCCAAAATAAAATAAAAAGTCGAATCATATGAACCCAACGCTGTTTGTTACTAGTGACGCAAATGCATATATCAAACTGCAATTGTTAATTATAGGCTCTGCTTTTTTATCTTAATTTCAGGCTCTCATTTAGAGACTCAAGTTTCATTAAATAATGACGTTTCCTTCTTTGCCTTGTACAAAGATTGGGACACAGTCACGATGTGGGTTTGTAGGAAGGGAACTTGTTTTCCAACATAAGAAGGTATGTGTGTGTGTGTTACAAATTTATGAAGTGTACTTATGAAAATAAAAGCATGATATTTTAAAGTGATAAAATGCGTAGGAGACTAGAGGTAGGAGCGTGCAAAAGCCGCATATGTTTAACACGCATCTGACAGCTTGCTATAAGGCTTTCTTAAAGCTGTCTAACATGTGCAGTTAAGTCCTCTAGTTAGAGCCTACTTGAACAACAAATTCCATGTCTTGAAGACACTTCTACTTCTAGAATCATTTAATTATATTTTAGTCAAAACTTGCAGCAAAAGCATATGATTTATTAGTTTGTTTTCCCTATATTATATATAATTGGTTCTTGTTCTTAGACAGTATTATTGTTTTTATAAATTTTAAATATTTTATAAATTATATTAATATTACTAAAATGTAATTGATGGGTATGAGTGATCATACTAAAAATAAACACAACCCTTGACACTAATCACTCGGTATATTGTGCTATTGTTTGTGCATAGCCCACTTTATTTTCGTGCAAAGTACAGGTTAGTGAGGCATCCCATAAAAGAATGAGAATTAGTAAATAACGTTAAAGCATTTTAACAAGTATCACATAAAGAAGCAAAATAACAGTTGGGTGATAGAAAATTGTCAAAAAAAACATGGAAAAACTGCAAGACTAGATCCTAGGGGTATAATGACCGAAGTTTAGCTCCAAGAAAACTCAGCTCTGCTCAACGAAAATGTTCGGCTGCAGTTAGAGCCTGAACCTGGGCGAGCTTTGATATGTAGGGGGTGGTTCTTGGCTCGAGCTTTGATTAAGTCGATCCCCAATTAGCTCATGACCGCGATTGAACTTGAACTCAAATTTAAGTCCTACCAATTAACAGGTCCAGTAATTTGATAAACAACAATTCTAAATCGAAAAAACCCTTTGATACTATATTTGGTCAAGATCACTTGGTTAAAAGCTGAGGAAGGCATATTTTGCCTTGATGAACCTCATCTTCTTTTATAGGGTTTTCCCCCATCAATTCTTTTCTTCTAATCTATACCCAAGCTCGTTCAGACACAACAACTTGAGGGAAGTTTCTGACACAACTCACATGCAAACTCAACTTTAACTTGCTCGGTAAGACCGAGTCGAGCTCGAGTTATCATCAACTCCATCTCCGGTAACTCACAAGCGGCTCAACTCACTTCACGCGTATTATCTTGTGCATGTTACCTATTTTCTAATTTGAAAATAAGGACCCATATTTCAGATTTATGGTACTTGTCCTTTCGAATTCGTGGTTTTTATTACTGAGAATGCATTTTTTTGTATTCTAATCCTTAAGTTAATCAGCTATTTTAAAGGTTTTGATTTTTAGGAAATTGGAATTTCTAGATGGTTTTCCTGCTCCGTTCAAAAACTTCCGTTCTGGCATTCATTGTCAGTTTCGGACACGTAGATATTATGGTCTGGCAAGATGAGAATATTTAACGTTCAGATCATACGGAAGAGACTTTTACAAGAGTCTCGCCTACGTTACCTAGGAAGAGAATCTGTATTGGGCTCCTAGGAACGTGCGACTCTTTAAGTATTATTGCAATAGAAAGGATCATGTGAGAGTGGGAGTGACTAGTACCAGCTAGCTGGTGCTGCCACCAACCTTAGATATTGACAATGTCGGATCAAAATCTTAATCCATCTCACGGCTACGAAGGCTAGCTCGTAAGCTAGCCGTAACTGCTTTCACTTTTCCATTTCAAAAACAATCGTCACCGGTGATATATGAATTATTAATGAAGATATTCAAAAGCATTTACACTGTTTCATAAAGTCTCATATTTTGATTTTATCTTGTTTAGAAACCAATATCAATCCTTTTTCACATTCTTTAGATAGTACCCTTTGAAATTCTGCAAGTATCCAACCTTTAGCAGAAAGCTATGCTTTTGATCAAGGTTCGGACGAATTGAAACTTTCATTTTTTATGCTCACAGTTTCAAATTAGGGTGTTCATTAAATGTGAAATCCTTTGCTGGATTAAAATAGTGGTTTATAGGTCTAATTCAATTCAAAACTTCATCTCCAAAAGGAAAGTGAGCCACAAGAACTGGACCTTTAACAGTTTCATACGAAAACCAAAACACCTCCTCTACATGAAAACCCAAGCATCAATACTATTCGCAAATCAAACATTAAACAATGATTCTTCTAAATCATCGTCATAAGCTCATGTGGGTTTAAACCTAGTCATTTGGACACCGGTGACCCCAGCAACTCAGCTGGGGCAACAAATGGAGACACCAGTGCAGGCAAACCCCTTCGCTCGTGGTCTCAAGTGGTGGGCTTGCGCCCATCCTCAACCGACACACCGCATACCTCCGCTCTGAAGGTGGGATGAAAAGCTACCGGTTATCCCTAAGGATATGTATCGGCAATGGATGGCGCATTGGCAGAAGAATGGCCGGTTTCTTCGAGTTGCAAAATATACCTGGCTGAATCGATAAACTGGAGCCAATTACATTCCTACTCCACTGGATGGCAGTTTCATAAATGAGAAATGGACGGATGCGTTCTCCAACGCTTAGATCAAGTGTTCTCTACCCGGTCATTCTGCGGACTATAACGGGCTGGTTCTGTCTTGTCATGAAAGAACCCGTTGGCGCACCCCGTTCCGTTTCTTCCATATGTGGACACAGGTACGGGCTACGGACACATCATCTATCGTTCATGGAGTATGAAGGTGGCGGGTAACAGTATGTTTCGTGTCACGCGCAAACCGAAAATTGTCAAGGTTAACCTGAAGAGGTGGAACTAGACTCTTTCGTAGACATTGCGGCCAAATCGGAGGAGTGTCGCCGAGAATTTCTCCATCTCCAAGGTCACATTGACCAGGAGACTGAGCGGCAATTCATATATGAGATGATTCATATATTCTCCTCGTTCCGGAGGAGTGTCGTCGGTCTGTAAACCAAAGGAGGAAGGAGATTCCGGTATCTGGCATCTAATCGATTTCAATAAGGCCTTGCTCACGAAAAATGGGTGGAAGATGAGTAGCAAAGATACTAACCCCGGTCTCACCCGATCAGCTGCAATCCTTCATTATCGGCACTGGTGGCGTGTGTATGCAACATCCCTGACGAAACGATCCCGCATCTCTTTCTTCACGGTAGACCTGTGAAGTATTGGAAGATCTAGCATGGCTCTTCTTTGTTAAATGGAGACAGAAACCTAATTTATGACATGCCTTGCTCAATTGGAGCCATTGCAGATTGTGTGACAAGAGGGGGTGAAGAAAACTCGGGTTGTCTCTTTTAAAGTTGTCACGAGAACACAATGGGAGGTACAAAACCCAACAGATGCTTCGGGAAAATATTGGTACAAGAGGCCGACTGGAATGCTACAAGCTGAACAGAGTACGTGAGTTGATCACGCCGATTCTTAGCAACTCTCCACATCCGGCAAGGGAGAGGCAGCTTTTTGCCAATTTCTGGCAACCAAAACGAGAGGGGTGGCTAAAGCTATCAGCTCTCAGCTCTTCCTTCTGGAAGGTCAGGCACACACTGCGGGTTCATCACGGTAGATACATTAATGCAAGCTCGTATACAGCATAAGAAAGATACCAATGCTGACACCCAGAGCGTTAGCTCAACAGCAGGGGCTCTAGCACCGTGGTTACAGGCGGGGAGTTTATGACTCCCAAAGGTGCATGTGCAGGTGGGAGTGTGGCTTCGGACTCCTCTTGTAACAAAAAAAAAAGATACCAAGAATGGTATTGATGGACTCCTATTCTGGAGGAGATACAGATAACGAGAATTATCATAGAACCATCACACGAAGAGATGGTTTCTGCTGTAAATAATGCACAGCAGGATCTTTTGTCACTTCAGAGTTTTACTACCTATAGACTCCTAAGGATCGACCACTATGCCTGATTTTTTAGGTAAGCAGGGAGTTCTTAGTAAGCAATTCTGTTAGGACACACCCCCAGTTTCCTTCAACTTGATTATTTTAGAGATTTAATCTCTGTATATAGGTTGCGATCTGCCTAAACTCCTTTCACCAATTAAAAAAGAACAACGTTTCCTAGAATTTACTTGTATCTTTTTGATGAGAAACCCATTTTGAGGTCCAAGATGAGACGCGACCACCACGCGTATAGATGCGTCACTGAAAGGTAGGTCACACCCTGTGCAACTGAAGTTTGAAGCCGGGCGACACCCTTGTCTAGCATTTACTTGTGAAGCAGCCCCAACAGTGGCGTCTAACGTTTTTGCACTCAAAGCAGCATTTTCTTTTAATCTAGTTATAACCCCATTTATCAGCACAAATTTTCATTTTCTCCAATAAAACCCCCACGAACACTCGCTAACATCTCTCTCTCTCACTCTCTCTCTGGGTCCATTCATGTGGGACATTTCCACCTGCATCCGATCGAGCCCCTTGACCATGAATGTACCCAGTCATGCTACCAATTTCCAAATTAGTAATACGTTGGTGTGCCACACAAAGTATCGTTGAGTGAGATGTCAACTTTAATGGACTCGCGTCTCTTTTGACCACGAAAGGTTTCAATAATGCTATAAATGACAATTTGGTAATACCGTGGAGAGAGAGAGAGAGAGAGAGACGCACATGAGGATGTGCGATGGAGGCAGTACGGTCCGGCATACCCCGCATAATTTACAGAATTCAAGAGTACAAAAAAGATTCCATGAGCCACGCATAGTCCTGCCCTGGCTACTTCTCGATCTCACCACCTTTCCTTCCCGAACACGTGAAACCGAAATCCCCCCTCTTTCTGAAGATTTCCTGTCCCAGCTTTGCCCCTCACTACCGAAACCTTCATCGTCTCGAGTTGCCAGCAATCTCATGTTTAATGTCGTGTCATATTGCGTTAAAACATGTAAACCCCGACACGCGTGTTCTTATTTTTTTATTTGCAATTTTAGATGGATACACATTCGGGTACGTTCGTGGGGTTAGGCAGACCCCAACCAGTTTACATCTACAGGATTGACAAGATATAAGGTAACCACCACTCAAGGGGCGTCTCTTTCCACAGCATTCTTGGATACTCAGTCGTTCTAAAACATGTAAACACCCCAATAACGCATGAGTGGTGGTTACCACAACGTGCAATTTGCAGCCTTTAAATAATTTCTTTTGGCCAAGAACTGAACGGTACATCTATTAAGGACTCACAAGCCCCGCGCATCGAGAGCTAAGATGATCATGAAGCCGCAGGATTGCAATTCACCAGGGCAAGCTGCTCCCCTCTTCTCTTCGACCGACTGTTGGTTTTGTAACATGACGATGAGATGCCCCCGAGTTTCATGCCATATTTGAAGTCGCTAGCTAAAGTTATTTCGTCTGTTGGTGAAGGAATCTACCGTGGCCCATATTCGCACAGCTGACCAAGACAATTTCCTTCAAGATGTAAATGACTTTTCTTGATTAAACACCGTGAATTTCACTTTCAAAAGGCCCCTCGTTTTATGAGTGAATCGCAAAATATCATGATTTCGAGATCAACTGCTTGTGCTTCAGAAATCACCGACCTTTTGCCGATAAACAGGCACCTTATACAATACAAGTATCGTGGAAAATTCAGAGCCGACACACTTCCTGACTGCTTTTTACATAAAAACACAGCAGCAAAGCCAAGGGGTGGTATTCACGCGCCATCGGGTCGTACTGCACCACCGCATGGGCCCTAGTTTGCATCGCATGGCGCACAGGCCTGCACTGAGCCAATTCTGGAGGTCTAGCCTATACCGGGCTGGCGACGCAAGCACCCCCAAAAGGGACCCAAAAGTTAAGTCCCCATTTCACTGGGCTCATCAAAGCACCGGAGCATGGTCTGACGGGTAAACATTATAGAACGATTTTTTCTTTAGATACAGAGAGGAATAGTACCTTAGAAATCGAATCAAGGCAGCAGCTGTCAGCTATCAAACGTTTTCCCATGAAACTCTAGAGGGTAGAACCAAAGCAGCTGTCAGCACTCAGCATGGCCACAAATGTTGAAATATGCATTCCACCTGAAACACCAAGATTTATTGAAACCCTAGTTTGGAAATATATATAACGCTTTTTAGCTGACGCAGAAGGCGACGATGGATCATAACTTGGGTAAATTTACCATTCATCGCCTACCTGTAATAAATGTAAGGATTGCTTCCTGGTTTGCTGAATTTCTTCTCGCTTTACTTTTAACATGCGTCACTCGTCACAGCCGCTGCTGCTTTTCAGCTTATAGATGACACCCTTTTATTTGCAAAATAGTAAGAAAAGTTCCTAAAGTATTTAATGATCTTAATAAAGTAAAAATTAAATGAACTCCGGCAACTCCTGCCACTGAACCACGTCGGATGGGGTCTGATGAGCAGCGAAACTCCACCAACGCCAAACCTGGCTCGTGTTATGTGAGAGGCAGTCACCGTTTCACGAGAGACGACGAAAATCACGTCAGAACAAAGAGAACGATGATGACGACGAACTATCAGTTCGCCCACTCTGCACAATAACGGGATCCGGTTGCTCTCGCTGGGATTCAACATCAATCTCGATCGTTTTCTCCCTTGAGAGGAGTCGCACGGTAGCGCGCCCTTGCGCGAAAGGAAGATCCACCCTGGATGGCGAGAGGCGGGAGAGATAGTAGCGCTTAGGTTTTATGTAATTTGGGTCAAGTCGATGTGAAAATTGGATCGACCCAACCCAAAAAGGTTTGTACACTAACAGTGATACGCAGGGCTAACTGCGCCCAAGCCCCCTTATTTATTCCATGCCATAGTGGTCCCTATTGCACGCTATATAGGTGGGCTTCCCTTATCAAAAAGCAATTCTTAGCAGGAGAGGCCACTCAGCGAATAAGATCAACCCTTCACTATGGGACCTACTAAACATTCTAAGGTGTACATTTGGAAGGCACAAACATACTAACCTGTATGCCTGCCAAGCAACGCTATACCAAGGTCCTTACTTGAGATAATCCGCCTCTCAAACCAGCTATAAGATGTCCTCTCGTGTAAAAAGAAGCTAACATCTTTGCTCTTCTTCTTGGTACTCTTGTGTGTCGACAATGACATCCACATGGACTCCAAATGATCAGAGATGTAATAGATTGGTGATGCCTATAGAAACAAAATGTCAAACAAAAAAGATGAAATCAACTAACTGCACGAGTTAACTTGATGTCTAACGACCGAGTTTCGTAAAAGCATATATCACTATATCCTGATAATCTGCCAACGATAAATCTATATCATTAACAGAGCTTAACACAGTCCACTTTGTACTTGAATTTTTTCGATGAAGAATTAACAATTGATGCTAGTCATTTTGCCTCATATTTTCGAAGAATGAAATGCAACTACAAAGGAGGAAATATGCTACGCTGCAGCACAATTTAAATTAGCGGATGAATATAAGATTACAGCTTATGTGTACTCAAAGAATACGCACAAGAATATAATAAACAATGAAATCTTTAACAATTTACCGGGTCTAGTGACAAGTGGTCAGGCAAGCACAACCTAGCATATATCTGAACCAATCCTTCTTTCTGAAAAGAACCTCTGTTAGTGTCATTCCCATGTAAGGCAAACATTTGGCGTTCAAGCAAGAGAATAGAAAGGGCAGTAGATTCCGCTCTTTGATCCTAAGATTTCCTTTTCAGATAACATCCCAGAGAATTTCTCTCTAAAACTTGAAACAGTAACTAATGCCCTGAAAACCAACCAGGAAAATTTTTAGCCATCCATGAACTACAATTGAACAATGAAGCTTCAGGGGCACCAAGCATTACCAGAATTTTGCTGCAAAAGACAATGATCCGATAAACTTCCCCAACAAACTGTCAGTGTGAGATCTGAAATGGCACCTACAGTACAAAATCCAGCGAGTTATCAACCAAGTTTTTTGTGATTCCAACATGCTGGATAAAGAGAATAAAAATCTGCATAAAGGATGACGCTTACAGAGTAGCCAGCGCTGAAAAACGTTTTACAACGATCGTTGTCTCGACACAAGCACCAAGCAAGAGCAACTTGCCCCAAGAGAAATTTGGAAATATAAAATGAGTATTTCTCACAACGACCTTCAAAAAGTCAAGAAAAAGTGATAAATAAGACGGGAGAATATAGCGATGACCGCTTGAAAGAGTGAATCAAATGGACAACTTATAATAGCACCAACCCTCAATGCATGAGGACTTGAGGCTTGATCTGTGAGAACAAGCCAAACTTTATCGTCCAACTCGACAATCATTCCTTGCATGAAAATTCCCGTAACTACACCAGTAAACGCCCCAATAAAACCCTTCCCTTTTGTGGTCGTCCTCTTCATCAATGACTCCCCCCAAGAAACATCCTGTTCTTTCCTATACAAGCGAATGCATGTTTTCGACATAAACACCAAAACAAGAATAGGTTTACCATCATCGAACACCAATTTCTTCTTCAATCCAACTATAGACATAAATAAACACTGGCCGCCATTTAACAGCCGAACCACATGCATATACCGCCACCGACGTCACTTTATCATTGTAAATATGGCTTGGAAGCATTTCACTACCACATTCAGAACAATCGCAAACCAAAAACTCTGCAAGGAATCCCTTCAAACTCTCAAACCTCGATCCAGTAGTATTTACGTCAGAATTTCCGCTCTTTAGTGTACAAGGAACGTCAAAAACTGCGATAATGGAATTCAATTTCCAGCACACCCGATCCCAACAGGAACGGGAGGACCACGAAAACAATGAACCATCAATCCGGAGGGGACCAGTAGATGAATCCAAAGGAAAAAGCCCGATACCGTGGTCTTACTACTCGAACAAGAAAGGATTTCCATGAATTCCCATTTGATTACCTCCAGCAACCGTCGGCTAGACTTCGAAGGAATGAAATTCCAAGCAAGAACACGAACTCACCTCCCTATCATTTCAAGATCCAAATCAAGAACGTCGCAGAAAACCCGAGCTTCGCCATCAGTAAATACCAAGCAATCGCCCTCGGAACACCGGGATCGTTGATCACCGATGCCTATCAAGAGATCAACGGTACCGATGAGAAGCACGGAATGCTTCAGAGGCGCTAAAACTCTACTTCTCTCCGGACGGTCGAAATTCACAGATCTCGATTCTAGTGTTTCATCCAAACGAGGACGCTTCCTCTTTTGAACGGAATTTCGGGCTGTATCGGAAGGATTCCAGGGAGGACCAGAGAGAAGAAAACCGGATCGGACATCAGAAGGAGGTCAGAGACGGCGAGCGTTTTGACGTCCACCATGGAAGGGCCCTTTCTCCTTTTGTTACAACTGGAGGCCGAAGCCGTGCACCCTCCAAGGGTCCAACTCTCGCCTGCAGCAAGGGCGTCAGAGATCCCTCCTGTTGAGCTTCCGCTCTGGGTGCAGGGACATTTCTCCTTTTAAGCTGGAGTTGATGGAAGGAGGAACAAGACGTACGATTTATATGCGAGGGTTTCCAATTTGGGATCTCCGAAAGCCGAAGGCGAGACGTTCGTTCAGGCAAAATGGCGGGAGCGCCGTTATTAACGGAAAAATAACTTTCATCGAAACATAACGAGAGGAAGCCGAATTTCACTTATTCGAACGGCGGGTCAATGCCCTCAACTTTAGGATGGTCAATGGGTCGGGCCTGGTTCAGTTCTAGGTAAGACCAGGTTCTTGATCCGGTTCACCAGCGGCCTAGTACAAAAGATGGACCTGAATCCAGCTAGACTTGGCCGGCTTGGACCAGACTCAGTCGCTCTAACATCTCCGACTCGAATGAAGGGATCACCTCGGAAGGTCTGTTCGGTCCTCAGCTAGCGTCGAGATGCCTCGGAAACCAATCAGAACCAAAACCAAAAGGGCTACAAAGTCTAGAATGATAACCGCAATAAAAAACCAGGCCCTCGAGATTAGGTTCCAGTTCCACCTATCGCAGAATCGAATTGGAATTGGGAGTTCCATACCAAGTCTTGGTTTAGCATTTCAAAAACCCACATTTATTTCATGTGCTTTGCAAACGAAACCAGTTCTAAAATGAGAACCGGACTAGGAACCAACGCAGCAGAGAAAGGCTTTTTCAGTTCCCATTCAAGGTCACGGTGGAATCGGAACTGAAATTGATGGTTTGAAACCGCTAGTCCCGGTTTTCTTGGACCCAGTCAGGTCTAGATCCTGTGGTATCCGCATTGAAGAAAAACATCACCATGTCCTCCAACAGAAGAGCATGCATACCACATCATGGTCAATTACAGAGAGTTCGAGTGGTGGTGGTAGACCTATCATTGTCCAAATTGAGCAGTGGATATGGCATTTTACATCAGTAAAAGACGATATATTCTTTCGAAGAACAATTCATAGCATCAATTAGTTTACGTTGATAAGAGGATTTCTTTCACATCGTTCCTCTGTTCGAACAGAAGAGCATGCATACCACATCATGGTCAATTACAGAGAGTTCGAGTGGTGGTGGTAGACCTATCATTGTCCAAATTGAGCAGTGGATATGGCATTTTACATCAGTAAAAGACGATATATTCTTTCGAAGAACAATTCATAGCATCAATTAGTTTACGTTGATAAGAGGATTTCTTTCACATCGTTCCTCTGTTCGAACTCATAGAACAGAATCAGAACAAAAAGCAACATACATGACCAAGGGTAGAATCACTACTTGTTTTCGGTTCACATTTTGTGGCTAAATTAGAGATAAACCTTCATGTGGTTTGGATTCGGCCTTGAAGACTACTAAGTTGGGACATATTGGAGAGTGGTGGCATGTCGATAATGGCTCAGACTTTAGAGGGATCAACTTCTATGTCCCTTTAGCTTACCAAAAATCCTAAGAGTTTACTAGATTCAAAACCAAAGACACACTTAAGGGGTTCAACTTCATGTTGTATTAGGTATAAACGGTCAAACACATGCGATAAAGACTTTAGGTTATGATCGTTAAAGATCATCATTATAGCCTGTTCATATGTTGCTTCATCATTTTTAAGTACAAAGGGTATTACCATCTAACAATAAGTGCCTCAAGGAGTCGTAAACACAACATTATACTGGTGTTTAGAATGTAATTTGATTTGGTTATATATGGAGTAATCATCCCTAAAGGAAAATATTTTATGGTACATTCAATTATGAGATAAATATTCAATAGAGGAAAGTCAACATTAGGAATGACTTTGTTTAGGTTCTTAAAGTTGATGCAATCTCTAACTTTTCTATTGGATTTCTTGACTGTAATAATATTGGACAACTATTGAGAAGAAGCTATGATTCAGATGAATGAAGCCTTAAGCATCTCTTCTAGACTTTCTTTTACTTTGAGTTCGACCTCAAGATGGGTCTTTTTAAGTTTTTGCCTAGCTGGTTTTATGGTAGAGTTTAGTATGAGATGATTCTCAATTACTTCTGGATCTAGCCTAATCATGTCTAAACATGTTAAGTAAATTCATCCTTATTCCTTTACAAGAAAATAAAAGCATCCATTTCAAATTCAGTCATACAAGCACCTATTTTGATCATCTTAAGAATGGACTCTTACTCTAAGTTAATTTCTATGAAGTCTCCTCCTAGTAGGTTAGAGGATTTTTATTGATGCTCTAGGGCTTGACCAAACTCAAGAAAGGCATCGATAATATCATTGTCTTCTCTAGACTCAGACATTGTATCATTATTGCGTGAACTCTCTCCTATCTTGCACCCTGGATAATGATTAAAGGTTGGAAGATAACATTTGATATGGATAAGAGTTGTGGGTGATATGAAGAATTAGTATGGATGTAGTGAGATAAAGAGTTGTGTATGAAGGATGAAGAAGGTGTGATATGCACGAGGGACTCTAAGAACAATAGGAAATTGATATTGTTTTTTATTTTCTAATTTTTTGAAGTTTTTGGTTTTTCATATTTTTGATATAATAGTATAAAAGATCATGTAAGCTTAGGGGACACACATGTTGGCACTTGGAAGAAGGGTCTATATCAAGTAAGAGGAAAACTTCTCTTACTTGAAAAGGAGAGAGTATGATCAAGATCAGAATTAAGGCTCGAAAACAATGACTCGAGGCCCAAGCAGCCAAACTCAGGGCTATTAATGCTCCTGTTAGTGATGATTATAGGTTGGGAGGAATGTAGGTCTTGAAGGACTTTGTCCCGAACTGATATGGTAGAATGCTAAGAACCAAAATCAATAGAAGGATCGTATTCTAAGCCGAATTTATTGTATTTAACATATGGCTCAATAGATGTTGATGGTCCTTGATCGTGATCTCTAAGACCTTGGAATGGGGTGTACTCCATGAATAGTAATATCCTCTAAGCCTTACCAAAATGAGCAAAAAGGAATGATATTCAGTGTGAGACTATAGAAGAGAATCATTCATACGTCCTCTCATGTGATAAATTGTTGGATAGGGGAATGATCAATAACGGTGACATGAGAGGATGTATGAGTAGCAGACATAGTGAGGTGAAGACTTGAATAACTAGGAGGATTAATCATAGCATGGTGAGAGACTAAAAATGGAAGATCAAAACTGGGATCTCATGTTCTAATGAGATGAATATCACTGCCCTCTCCTACAATTATAATTGTTTAACAATGTCAAGGAATCTTAATACAATGATGACAGGTAGAAGGCATGGCTTTTAGATAATGAATCCAAGGATGACCTACGAGTAAGTTGTACAAGGTGTCTAGGTCTATATTGTGAAATTGGATATGGTGAATGATAGGACTGACTTCAATGGTGAAGATGATGGTACCATCTAGGATGGAAGTATGATCATCATAACCTGCTATTTGGATATATATGGAAGTTAGCTAATCATTCATAATCCCAATTTAGAGTATCACCCTAAGAGAAAGAATGTTGAGGCCTCCGCCTCTCTTTATAAGGCACCTAGATAGAGGTCCTCTTCAAAAAAGGTAATGGATATTTGTGGAAGTTACTCCAATATATAGAGTTTGATCATGTTGGAGAATAAGTCTACGTAGATCCTCTTCAAAAAATGTGAGTGATATTTGTGTCAAGATACGTGACATAAAGATAGTTAAGGACTAAGGAGAGGTGTTGTTAAAACCTTTTACCTTATTGATGATATATTTTATGACCTTCCTATGAGTTGATGACTTTATGAGTTCTAGGATGAACATTTGAACTTGAGTTCTAACAAGATGATGTTTTAAGAAGGGATCAGAGATAGGAAATTCACTCCTCTAGAGTAACCCAAAATTAATAGAGATGGGTTTCTTCAGGTATAAACAGGTGAGAGTTGGTAAGGGATGACTCCTTAGGTTTAGGTCTAAGATTTTGCCTTTTGATTCTACCTTGGTTATGAATACAAATTCTGGACTTTTCTTTAATAGGTTTTGTCTTCTAGAATTCATCAAATACCCCTCTTTTCAAATTTGACTCAAATAGGATAACCTTCTTTATTAAATTTTCAAATGAGTAAATTTTATGAAAGGCTAGCATAACTTTTAGCTCAGAATGAAAATTTTTGAAGATAAGCATTACGATGCATCACTCATTTAAAGGTTATTTCATCTTACTTAGGACATCTCTCCATTGGGTGATAAAAGTATGTGCATCTTTACCTTTCTTTTGTTTGATATTTCTAAGAGTAGATAGGATAAGAGCAACCTCTACATTATGACTAAATCTTTTTGTAAAAGATGTGGCGAGGTCTTCAAAGGTTCTATATTGACTGAGGTTTTAACTATCTATCCATTTAGAGGCTTTTTGAGACTATGAGGTAACCAATAGATCCATTTGGTAGAATATTGTCTTTTCTTAATTCCTCTTCGAGTGAATAGTTGTAGGTGAAAATTTGGGTCTACTTTCTCGTCGAATTGATGAAACTCAGATATGTCGTCATCACTATCCGTCTCGTAATGCAATAGTAGGGAATCTTCTATTTGGTATCTTTTTTTCTTTGTTTGTGCTTCCCAAGTATTCTTATTAGATCTTGCTTACCTCTTTTTCTTAAAAGTTAGCTCTTGTTAGTAAAAAAACTCTTTTATGGTGAACTTTGTCTCTTTTGGCCGTAGATGAACTTCTCTTGATTTTTGTTGCATCACTACTCTCGGTTTGTTCATAATCAAAGTTGTTTGGGTGAGTTGACTTATTCTTCACCTTCTTTCTTCTTTGGTTTAACTATGTTGTCTTCTCTCGGTTTGTTCATGATTTGATTCTCAAGTTGGGCTTGTTTGAGTTGATTCCTTAAAAACTCCTCGACCTCATAGTCTTGGGGTAAAGCCTTAAGTGAATGGACTCTAGAATGGTTAGGCTAAGGTTCAAGAGATTGATTGTTAGAAGAAGTTACATACTCTATGAGTTCATAATCTTTTGGTTTTTTTTATTTGAAAGCAGTGTGAGACACGAACAAAACCTTAGCCTTGTATTGGGTTTGATATGGATGTAAAGACATGATGTTTTTTGTTCTTTTTAAAGATCTAGCAAGTCTAGAAAGGCTAAGTGCTCAGGTGCGTATGAGTGATATATAACATAAACTCAAATATACACACAATTGTGAGTGTGTGCACTGATGTGTAGCTACATAGGTATGTACAACAAGTATGTATATTCTTACTCTAGGTGCACCTTATCTGGAATATAAAAACAAAGTTGCTCACAATCAAAACAAAAAATAAAATAAAACTCTAAAACTAACCATCATTTTTTTGGTAGATCCGTGGATCTCCTTCAGGCATGCCAAAAAATAATTGTGTGCAAATTTTAGGTTCTGCGAAGCCCTCAACTTATATCTAATCTTTTTAATTTTATTAAAGTAAAAAAAAACTAAGTTGAGAATAACTCACCTCTTATTTACTTTCCTTTTATGGGTTGTGGGCCCAAATTAAGTTCTTTTTATAATTACCTTCTCACCTCATCGCGCAATGGTCAATTCTTGTGCTATAAAATTTCTAGCTAATAAAAGGAAAATAACTACACACTTGAATTGAAATATGAACACAAAAGGGGTTCCTATTTTTACTGGTCTTGCGTCTTAATTGGGTTTGGATATCTAAATGAGACTTGAGTTAAATGGATATGAATTTCTATGTGGGTATGGATCTACAATAGATATAGATCTAAAATGGATATGGGTCTCTAAATGGATATAAGTCTTTAAAATGGATGTGGTTCAAAACAGGATGTGGACCTATGAACGGATATGGCTAGAATCAATCTTAAGAAAATGATACCCTAATTAACAATATGCAATAAATAAAATATGCAACTAACAGAAAAAATGTTAAGATGCAGAAATCTCAATTTGCAGAAAATCCCAATTTGTAGAAAATCCTAAATTTGTGGAAGATCATGATTTGCATAAGATTCTGATTGTAGAAAATTGTGATTTGTAGTGTGCATGAATTTCAAATACATATATACGACCTATGTTTTAACACATATATGTTTAAGGTAAATGCATATATTTTATGATACTACATATATATATAAGGTGAATATGTATATATTTTATGATACTATATATATATATATATATATATGTACATATTTACCTAGTGTTATACATATAAGACCTATGTTACATAAATATATATACATAAGATATATATGGATTAGTTCCCCAATTACTACACGTTTATATAATTATATACTATATTCTTATTATATACCATATATGTAATATATATACATGGCTGAAAACAATTTAGGTATTTTTCTTTTTGCTGGAATTCTTTTACATTCTTAGGAATAAAGTTAAGTGGATGCTTCAACTTTTTTTTCTTCTTTTTTTCTCTTTTTGAATATATTCTAGAACTTGATGCCCTGAGGGCAGCATGAAATCGATGTAGAAACAACGTAGAGATTGGTGAATGATGACATTGTTCGACTGCGTATCAAATAACCAGCCTCTTCTCCCTCACCCATGCAACACCCTCTCACAGTATACTGCCACGCAAAAACCTAACACGGCCGCCATTTTCATTAACGTGAATATGCCCACCTATCACAGAATCGAATTGGAATCGGCAGTTCCATACCAAATCTTGGTTTCGCATTTCAAAAACCCACATTTATTTCATGTGCTTTGCAAACGAAACCAGTTCTAAAATGAGAACTGGACCAGGAACCAGCAGCACCAGAGAAAGGCTTTTTCAGTTCCCATTCAAGGTCACGGTGGAATCAGAACTGAAAATTTTGAAACCGAAGTCCCGGTTTTCTTGGACCCAGTCAGGTCTAGATCCTGTGGTATCCGCATTGAAGAAAAACATCACCATGTCCTCCAACAGAAGAGCGTGCATGCCACATCCTGGTCGTACTAAGCTCCTTGTCTTAGTTCCACTTTTTCGACTCAAGAGATGGACTTTATTGGGGGATTTTGGTGTACATAGAACTTGTATGGATTTTGCATAATTTGCTTAAGACGATTTGGGCAATGGAGCTCCATTAAGAAAGTTTGAGATTAATACATGGTAAACTCTTCAAAAATCGGGGGGAGGCGTCAAATATATCAAAAGAATATAATAAAGTATCATATTGCTTCATAAAATTAAATGTTAGTATGACCAAAGAACAAGGAAAATCCTTTTTTTTTGGAGCAAATATAATTGGCAGAGAATACTAGGAGAGTTCATGGTTCAGTTTGGTTTCGTTCTAACCTCAACCTCAAAGCAAACTTCTACTCCCGGTTCTTAGTTTTCATAGAATCGAGCCAAGTCGTGTCATGACAAAAATGGAACGGACAGTTCCTGTTTAGTTTAGTTTTTAGGGTTTAGTTGAATTCAAAAATATATATACATACGTATACATGTACACACACTTATATACTTATCAGGATCTATATAGTATGTAACATTAATATATACACACCGGCCATCTTGTTGTAACTTATCGTAAATGTAAATAGGAGGTAAATGAAGGGAATTTTGTTAGGCTATTGAAGAAAATCTCTCCATCTCGCATCTCGGTTCCATTCGGCTCGTAAAAGAATAACAAATAGTTCGTGACAATGTTCAAACAATGGTTGTTCGGCCAACAGTTGGCCTGGTTCATTTCGGTTCGTTCCGCTACATCAACACTCCCACATTCATGGTCAATTAGAGAGAGTTCGAGTGGTGGTGATAAACCTATCATTGTCCAAATTGAGCAGTGGATAAGGCATTTTACATCAGTAAAAGACGATATATTCTTTCGAAGAACAATTCATAGCATCGATTACTTTACGTTGATAGGAGGTCTTTCACATCGTTCCTCTGTTCATAGAACAGAATCAGAACAAAAAGCAACATACATGACCAAGGGTAGAATCACTACTTGTTTCTTCAGAGGAAAGAGCAGCATATGTAATTGAGGAGGCTCTGTGTGCAATCATAACAGCAAGAGCAACTGCACCACAACAAAACACACCATGCACAAAATTTGCACCCACTTAAACTATATCAACGCACAGCGAGCGAGAGAGAGAGAGAGAGAGAGAGAGAGAGAGAGAGAGAGAGAGAGAGAGAGAGAGAGAGAGAGAGAGAGGGGGCTACCATTCTTTAGTCATCTTATCTTGGTCATCTTCAACCTCAATCTTTCCTTCAGGAGAAATCTGCTGTAGTGGCGGTGGCTCCATCTTGAGGCAGAGAAAGGAGAGAACCGGGTTCCGTGATTTAGGGAGAAAGATCACTTCATAAGAAGAGAGAATAAGAAGTCCCATGTGGAGCACGCCTTCTCTTTATTGAGCATCAGCAACTTTCTTCAAGTGGCACTCCATTTCTTTGGATTCTTGAAGTGTACCATAAAGTGCCTCAGCCCAATTGCAGAAAAAGGTCCAGTTTATTCCTCATTCATGCTTTTTTGCTACTTTTTCTTGCATGTCTAGGGGAATAAGTGGCAATCTTTGACACCACCAAACAACCCGCAGCCGAACTAGAGCAGGAAAAACTTGACACATCATTTCTTACTTTAGAAAAGTATTAAAATAAAAAACAACAAAGTGAAACTTTTGGTATTTGTATAGATTGTGCTTACTTCTTGAGCTTGCTGCTGCAAATGACAAGTAAAAATTGAAAATTGTTCACTGCTTCTTTCTTGTTTGATTTCCTTTTATGTATATCATATATACATTACATATATAGCTATATATTATGTAGATATAATTAATATATATGAACATTATACCAACCCCCCACATCCACACACATATATACCTATTCACACACATATACATAAGGTATACATATATTACATATATATATATATATATATATATATATATATATATATATATATATATATATATATATATCATGATACTACATATACACATGTAAATACTTACCTACTGTTATATATATAAGACCTATGTTACATACATACATATATATATATATATATATATATATATATATGTAGGATATATATGAATTAGTTTTCCAATTATTACATGTTTATATAATTATATATTATATTCCTATACATTTGCATGTATATATATAACACATTTGTAATATGTATGCATGGCTTTCCATAATAGCTTAAAACAATTTAGGCATTTCTGTTTTTGTTGGAATTTTCTTTAATAATAGACTCTTCCAAATAAAGCAAGTAGATGCCACAACTTTCCCTTTTCTTTTATTCTCTTTTTGAATATATTCCTAGATCAACAACCACATTTGATTTGATTCATTTTAAAGCAAACCTGAAGCCTATGATCCAAGATTTATAGTGTTATTTCACTTGTTTTAAAATTTGAAACTTTAAAATCAACTTTATTAGATAAAACATATTTTTTAAAAGAAAATTCTGGGTGTTTAAAGATGGCCCTCTTTGATATCAATCAAGATAAGGCATGGTTGATGGAGAAGAAATAAATATCGAAATTTGACTTGCTTCAAAGATCTTGATAGAAAATTTTACTTAAAAAAACTTGGAATCTTTCATGAAACTTGACATGAAAAACAATTTTTCTTTTTTTGGAATGAGAGTTCATGAGGCCTATTCAGGTTGAACCAATGCAAAGATGTGTCTTGTCGTGGGATGTACTACGAACCATATATGTGATGGAGTGTAAGACATTGGATTTCTTTTTTCTGTAATAAGCGAAAGATGGTCAATTTTCAAAAAGACACTTCTATGTCAACCCAAGAAAAATTTCTTTTTAATTAAATTACTAAGGTGACCTTAAATCCTTTTTCTTGAAAAAATTATTAGGGTTATTTAAAAAGGGATAATCTTTGTTTTTTTTTTAGAGAAATGAGTTTGTTTCCTTAAAAAAAGTTTTAAAATAATAAAATTTTAAAACATCATGAAATGGTACTTGAATCTTGAAGCATAAAATTTTGTCAAGAGGAACGTTATTGGTAATACATTTCGTTTTTCATAATGATGTGAGTGTAGGCCCATACTTAATCATCCTTGAGTCCCTTCTAAAGCATCCTCAAGGCACACCTATGAATAACTTAGTCTTTTTTAAAATATCCTCAATTTATCACATAGATCTCCATTAACCTTTTAGGTCCATCTCTCACCCATTTCTCAAAAGAGCATAATCATAGCTGGCGGGACAACTGTAACGATGCACTGCCAAATTGAATTAGAGGTGTTGGTGAGATGATGTCTTCTTCCAAAGTGCTTGATGGGGTTAATTCGAAAAGGATGACGTACTTCTGAGCCCTTTGCTAAAATTTTATAAACACAAAAGACCTCTAGGAAGACCAAGTGAGTGAATCTTAAAAGGAAAAGGCATAAAAGAAACTATTTAGTAAAGCACAAAAAGTAAAGATCAATAAAAACTATGGAAGTGTGCTAATGAAAACATGAATACAACAATCCCAAGATAGAACAAATATAAAATGAGGTGAGGGCAAAATGAAGGTATGGATATGAGTGACGTATAGAGTGAAAGTGAAGTGAATGAGAAAAGTTTGGCTTAAGTGAACTCTAGTAATCGAGTCTCATGCTTGACATCGATCGACATCTCAAGAAATGCAACAAGCGAAGAGAAGAACGTGGATAGGTAGAACACCCTCCGTGTCATACACTAGCTCAAAAGGTGTAGCAATAGTAGGAGTGCTAATGAAAGTCCCATATGCTTATAATGCATCATGGAGCTTCTCATGCCAAGCTCGACCCTAACTAATGGCTCTCCCTATAACGCTAATGAGGATTTTATTAGTTGCCTCCGTCTCATCATTTCTTTGGGGATAACAAGGACAGGAAAAATGTTGGGTAATGCTAAGGAAACAATATAGCCTATCAAGACACTCATTTTGAAATGAGTTTCATTATCGCAAATGATATCTCTAGAAACACCAAAATGACACACAATGCTTCTCCCGATTAATGAAGCCATATGCTATCTAAAAACTCTAGACAAGGATATAACTTTGATTCATTTGTTTTAGTACTATGTGGTAAGTAAGATAAACCTATGGCCATTAGATGCATGTGAAAATATAGGACCGATGACATCAAATGGCCACATGAAAAAAGGCCAAGGACTAACTACTCAATCCAACTCTGATGCAGGTATATGAGTGTCATGACCATGAATCTGACAATCATGATAGTGCCTGACATGACTGAAAGTGGACCAATAATAACCCCCTTTGAGAATCTTCGTTGTCATCATCTAGGTACCAACATATCCACTACAATCTCCCTCGTGAAATTCATGCATAATAGACTAATAGACTCGATATCAGTACATCTAAGTAAGACACTAGAGAACCCTTGCATTTAAAGAATAACCCAAGGAGCTGGTATGAGGCAGATAGCTTTTTAATGGTCATTCAGTCTCTATGAGTAGCATGTGGTGGGAACTCACCTCTCTCAAGAAAACCTAGATATCATGAAACCAACTTAAACCATCATCTGTAGGTTGAGCACAACATATAGTGGGCTTAATGAAACTAGCTTAGTAAGCAGGAAGAGCTAACTTTTGAACCTCAATAAACCTACTCCACATACTTAGACCAAGTATAAAAGATGAGCTTATAGAGAACAAGCTATCAGCAAATGTATTATTCTATCTCCCTATAAGTGTGAAAGAACAATGATTAAAGTATTGTACTCGACTTTATATAACACTGTGATATAGTGAAAGAACAATGATTAAACTTTAGACTCATAAGTTGAGACACATTTGAGGGTGGTGGCATGTTGATGATAACTCATACTTTAGAGAGGTCAACTTTGATATCCCTTTAGCAGACCAAAAATCCTAAGAGTTTACCAAACTCAACTCTAAATCATACTTAAGGGTATCATTACTAGTGCTGATAACTACACAAGACAACTCTCCCAGAAGAGCATTGTTAACCACTCGTAATGGGCAAACTGTTGGATCATTGATACGGTGACTGAATTATTTAGATAAAGATTCACAAGAGACAAAGAGGGTGAGAGAAAAAGCAAAGGAGATTGACAATACATGTTTTAAATGATGGTACTTAAGAAAGGAAAAGGCTCGAAATTGAGTTGGTATTATTGTAAATAAAAACTTAAAGGATATTGTAGGAGATTATGAGAGACATACATTGATATGGTGACTGAATTATGATAGTGAAATTAGTTTTGAGAGTAGAGGCTTCGAATATAGTTAATACTTATGTACCCTACATAGGATTAGAAGATAATAAAAAGAAGCTTTTTGGGAAAGAGTTAGATAAAGTAATTCAAAGAATTGCTCAAGGAAAGATGATTTATTTAGGATGATACTTAAATAAACATATTGGTAAAGATGCATTAGGATATCAAGGTACTCATGAAAACTATGGTTTTGGGGATATAAATGAAGAGGGTAGGAAGATTTTAAATTTTTCTATGGCTTTTGATCTCTTTATAGCTAATACAATTTTTACAAAATGAGATGAATATTTAGTTACTTATAAGAGCGGCTTGTCACAAATATAAATTGATTATTTTATTTGTAGGAAAAAAGATAGATCGTGTTGTAAAGATTGCAAGTAATTAAGGAGAGAGCTTAACTACTCAACATTGACTTTTAGTAATGAATGTCCAAGTAAAAAAGTGGACAAAGAAGAATATAATGCATAGAGTTATTTAGACTAGATGGTGGAACCTCAAATATGAGAAAACATATATCTTTAAATAGAAAGTTCTTCAGGGAGATGCTTGGAATTATGTAGGTACACCTTGTGATACGTGAAACAATATAGCTATATATATTACAAAGGTGACAAAAGATATATTAGGTGAATCTAAGGTATGCATACCGGCACAAAAAGAAACTTGATGGTGGAGTGAAGGGGTGCAAGATAAAATCAAGGTAAAGAAGGCATGTTACAAATTGCATTATGCTAAGAAGGCTAGCGAAACTTGAAATACTTCTAAGAAAGAAAGAAAAGATGTTAGTGAAACAAAAGCCAAAATTTGAGAAGATTTATATAAAAAAACTTAACTCAAAAGAAGGTAAAAGAGATATTTTTAGGATAGTTAAGGTTAGATATAAGAAAACTAAAGATCTTATTTTTGTTAGATGCATCAAAGATAAGGATTTAGAAGATTCTACTAGCAAATGATGGTATAAAAAATAGATGAAAAATTATTTCTATAATTTTTTTAATGAAAATACATATGGTTGTATTAGCTTAGGAGAGTTGGCTAAATAAAAAAAGTATGTAAACCGTATCTTTTATTGGCGTATTGAAAAAATGAAGTGAAAGAGGCTATTAAATATATGAAGGTTGGTAAATCTGTAGGACCTGAAAATATTGTTATAGAAATATGAAGAATTCTAAGAGAGATAGAGCTCACTTGGCTCACAAGACTATTTAATGAAATATGGAGAACTCAAAAGATGCTCAAGGAATGGATAGCGAGTATACTTATACCTTATATAAGAACAAGGGATACATTCAAAATTATGTGAATTATCGAGGTATCAAGTTAATGAATCATACTATGAAATTATGATAAAGAATTATTGAACATAGGTTAAGACTAGTATCAAGTACAATAGATAACCAATTCAGATTCATGCCCGATAGATTCATGATATTTATTGATGTAAAAAAGCTTATGATATGGTGCCAAGAGATATTTTTTGGAGAACCTTAGAAAAAAGAGGTATCCCATTGACATACATATATCTTATAAGAGACATTTACGATGGTGTAAAAATATGCATGATGACTCATGAAAGAATGACAGACTCCTTTGAAGTTAAGATTGGGTTACATGAGGGATCAACTTTAAATCCATATTTATTTATATTGGTCATTGATGAGTTAACAAAATATATTCAAGATGAAGTACCTTGGTGTATGTTATTTGTAGATGACATTGTGTTAGTAGATGAGTCTAAGGAAAAATTTAATAGGAAATTGGAATTATGAAGACAATCATTAGAAAGTAAAGGCTTATGGCTTAGTAAAACAAAGCCAGAATATATGTAACATAAGTTTGATCATTTGGGTACTTTAGAGGACATAAAAATTAAGATTAGCACATATTGTATCCCTCATAAGAAACATTTTAAATACCTAGGTCAAATTTTCAAATTAATGAAAAAAATTGATATAGACGTTATACATAGAATTAATGCTGGTTGGTTAAAAAGGGAGAGGTGTGTTAGGTATTTTATGCTATAAGAATATACCATTAAAGTTAAAAGAAAAATATTATAAAACAATAATTAGGCCTGCTATGTTTTATGGTTTTGAGTATTGCGCCGTTTTCATCAACATGTATAAAAGATGTTTGTAGCACAAATGAAGATGTTGATATGGATGAACTACACACAAGAAAAGACCGTATACATAATGAGGTTATTAGAAACAAATTGGGGTATCAAAGATAAAATAAGAGAAAATTATTTAAGATGGTTTAAACACGTACAAAGACAATCAAAGGACTCTTCCGTAAGAAGATATAAAAAACTAAATTGTGAAAATATTAAAAAGAAAGACGACGACCACAAAAGTGTTAAAAAGAAATAATAAAGAATGATCTAATTTATATTGAGTTAACTTTTAGCATGCTATGTGAAAACAAAGTATCCATATAGTCGACCCCATGTAGTATGAGAAAAGGCTTAGTAGCTGTTGTTGTTTGTTGAATGTATATTGGATCATCTAAATAATCGGCTATGCTTGTGCTCCTCTTTTTTATGGTGATGATGTTTCTCTTTTTTCGACCTTATTGCTTTCGTTACTAAAGTTGTAATTATTGCATTTTTTTATTAAATGAATAAATAAAGTATGGCACCGTGTTGTGTGAATACGTGTATATTTACAGCCTGCAATGCTGGGTCAAGTATCACATCTACAATAGCTACTGCCTACAATGCTGGGTCAAGTACCACATCTACAATACTCACATCACTGCTGTAGGTCTTATCATAACAAGAACACATTTAGTTGGGTTTGATGACCAAAATATGATCTGATTAACAGTTTCGGCAAGACTCTGCATTCAATTTTTGCATCCGGCATGCGAGTCCAGTTGCAATTTATTTGCTTGTAAGATTAGCTAATGGGATCGGTATTATAATCAGTTGTCCCGGGCAAACCAACCAAACAACTGTGCAGAATCTGAGCAGGTTGGGTCTCATGACCCAAGACGAAGGACATGATCTTGGGCAACATGTTAAGTCAGAGGCTTAGCTAAACAAAATGAGCATGCGTTTTCCCTGTTACTGTCTTGTTATTGCTGGTTATGGTAGATGAACCGAGCTTAGTTCATCAGCTCTTGTGTGTGTCACATTGTATATATTCGCTAGTTGAACGAGCGGAACTTGGCCGTCGTTTCATATTATATGAACCAAGTAGCTCGTCTCAATTGGTTTTCTAAAGGATGCCCAATATTGAATATCATTAAGAAAAAAAGGTAGGAATTAGTAAGACTGAGATAACCTATACAAAGAAATAATTTTAATTGTGATTCGTCGTCACGGCTGGCCTATTAGCTCAGTTGGTTAGAGCGTCGTGCTAATAACGCGAAGGTCGCAGGTTCGAAACCTGCATGGGCCATCATTCCTTTTGGTGTTGACTTTTTCCGCTTTGCCGGGAACGATATTCTCCGGCTCCGGTCCCTGACTGCTGTCTCTTTTGTATTTTACTCCGGTTCGCCGGAGCTGGTATTCCCCGAGTCCCTGCTCTTATTCGAAAGTTCAAGTGGCTCGACTTATAAGGAATAGTCTCTAAATTCTTTCGACGTATTTACAATTTGCCTTTATCTCGAAAGAGGCTTCCAGATTGCACGTTGCTTGACATGTAAGTAACACCCGGTTGCCGTCGATGGTGTGTCCGAGTGAGAACCCGAACTGGGCATCGTTTTCTTTGCGACACGTAAGAACTCGACCTCATGCCACGTTCGAAATTCCTGCCGACACGATACCTCGGTTGATGTTAAAACGTGTGCCAACCACAAGGTTAATCCAAGCGGGGTGTAGTTGCCAGAGACCTCCAATGGATGGTTCGGTTGAAGAAGCCGATGGTTTCAACCGAGTCCCGGCCGAATCGGTGGCGGAAATACCAGAGACAGGTGAAGTCGTCAACGAAGATGACATAAACCCACCAATCCTTGGACCACCATCATCCCGGACTCCCAAATCAGAACAACCAAGTTACTCAGCAAATGGTAAGCCCACTAACATAAACTTCACTCACCTAAAAAATCTTAAGCTTTTTTATTTGTTAATTCAATAGCTCATCCAGCTGGTCAGGTCGTTGAGAACTGCAACATTTCGCGTAATTCCGAGTAGAAATTTTGTTCTTTTTACAATTAAAAATCAAGTAAAGACTTATTTTCGATCAAAACATAAAACGGTTTTGATGGTTTATAAGTGATTTTTTTTATTATAAAAGCATTCAATTCGTGTCTTTTATATTAAGGAGTAGACGTTATATGCTTTACAGAGATGATAATAGACGTACTCGTATGGAGAAGGAAGAAGATGAGCGTGTTGTTGCTTTCCTCTGCAACAATGGTGTGGGTTGCGATGGAGATCTACGAGCTCAGAGCGGTGACACTCATTGCTTGGTTCGCTATGGTTGTTATTACGGGACTTTTTGCGTGGAATGCAGCTGCACATCTCTGCCGAAAGTATGGAGATATTCTTGGATTCTCCATTGCTTGGTCCTTTGAACCACTTGCCTGAATTCATGCGTATCCTTTTTTTCAATTTGATTTTTGTAGAGAGGCCTTTTGGGTGCCGGACGTGCAAATTTCGGAGCAGTCGGCCGTGAACGGGGCCCGGAGATTCTTTCGGACGGCCGAAGATGGTCTGAGATGGGTTCACAGGGTGGTGGCGGAGGAGAGAAACTTGGTTGCTTCTGGTGAGATGGTGGGGGCTTTGTGGGTCCTTTCTGTGGTTGGTGGCTGGTTCGATTTCATCACCTTCGCCTACATATGTAAGTTCTTTTGTACTGGATCCAACAAAACATATAGGATCTTGTTCGAGTGAGTTGGGCCAAACTCCAGAACCGCAAATTAAATAATCTCACTGCTATATGCAGAATATCAAGGACCTCCATACTTGTGCTGTATAATAAACACCACATTACATTGGGATTAACACAGTGTCTAAATCTTTTGTTATATAGTTTAATCTCCATTTTGAAATGCTTTTCACCAACAATTTACCAGATATGCTCTAAAAAATCCATATTTTCCCCATTTAATTGTGATTATAATAAGTTTTAGGTGCCCCAATGGGCATTCTTGGCTCTCTGACAAGAGGTCAGCAGTTCGATACCGGAGTAAAATGACAGGTTTCAGGCCATGTGTGTATGAGTTGATTCAAGAAAACTCTATTTGCAGGTGCGGTGATTGGTTTCATATTGCCTGTTACTTGCTTCAAGTATGAAAAACCCATCAACGATTTCTTAGAAAGAGTGAAAAATGGGATAAACAGGGGTTTACAAGCCATGAAACGAGAAGGAGAAAGGATGTACAAGACACTGGACGAGAAGTTGATATCAAGGATGAAGAAGAAATCCAAGGACAAGAAGGCCGAGTAGCTGCCTCTCTCTCTCTCTCTTTCACACAATTTCCTGTACATTATTTACGCTTCTAGTTGTAGGTGTAGTTGTATATTGTATGTTTTCTCCGTAATGGTAACGAATAGAATATGTTGAATGCATTATAGAATGCCAAGTTAAGCATCTCTTGTGTTGATTTCTTTCTTTGTAGTGCTCAAGTAATTGGCATATGGGATATTTTAGTGTATATTTAAGAATTACTGTAATGAAGTACAATATTTTGTTTATAATAATCTCCGTTTTTTTTAATCTTCACATGCATGGTTATGGACATGTATGTCTTCAAAGAACCGAATTGAGTCCGTGCATGGTTGGGATGGCCCGAACCATAACTTGTGTACAAATTTTAATCAATAGACAATTTCTCAGAGATCTTAATCAGTTGTTGGGGGAATGTTGGCGGAAGCTTCTTACGTACATATAAATAAACTTATCAGCTAGGGGTTTCCAGCAGCCAGACCTAATTCAGATCAAGGTCGGGTCTGGTATATTAGACCCAAATCTGTGTAATATCTGGTTTACCGCAATCCATCCACAAAAACACTGGAAACCATATATATAAACCGTATTGCGAGATATTCTTTCGTTCTTTCTTCCGTTTTGCATTCTTTTAGGTCAAGCGTTAGCCACGCAAGGCAAATTCATATCACTTTGGATACAGTATATATTTTCATATACCATACTCGTTTCTTATATTAGTTGGATTTTACGGTCCAATCACCAGTTTCTTAAAAGATTTTGAGATAAAATCAAGTTGTTTGTAAATATTGAAAAAATTAAGGTTGGGTACTTCATATTCGGGTATAAGGGATAGGATATTCGGGTTTTGGCAACGGGTTGGGCCCTTATTGCCCTCCCCAACTTTAGGGACCGTACCCTTGCTCGCAAGTGGGAATATCAAATTAAGTACTTTTACATTACATTTTAGTGGTAGGCCAAAGCGATCAGCGATTAAAAGTTCTCTTACGTTGTGTTCCCTCGGGAAGGACTGCCAGCATTGAGGAGTGCTTGATAAAGCAGGAACAACTATGGAATTAGTGAAAAGATAAAGGGAAATGCGAAACAAGCGAAAAATGATTGGAAATACCTCTTTGCCCAATTTGGTTGACGATGATGCCTTGCTTGGAGTTGCACAGGAGACTGGTTTCTTCCTTTCACCATGGGAAGAAGTTGATGAGAAGTTTCCAATTGGTTTCCCATCGCCTATCTCAAAGAATCAGGTCAGCCGTTTGCTTCCCTCAAAATGAAATGATCCACTCTGGTGGAAGTTGCGTTCTAGTTCAGTAGAATGTTTTTATTTCGCTTATTTTGATTCTCTTTTTCACTTTTTGCAAGCACATCGTTTTTCTTTTTTTAGTTCATCTCAGCATTGCTTTGGGGCGTCCCCGCCTAGCGACGTGATGCAGAGCCAATGGAGTAAGAAGTAAGCAAGGGCCACTACATTTTCTCCCGAATGTAGTGAATCAATTGCAGAGAGGGTTCCCATATCATGGACAGGTGTGGGTAAAGAAGTTAGTCCCGCTACATTGCCGCCCGAATGTAGTGAAAAATTTTCAGAGAGGGTCTCCGCATTTTGATTATGGACGGATGCAGGGGGTAAGGAAGCTAGTCCTAGATAATAAGATTCGTATTGGTTCTTGGAATATCGGAACATTATCGGGTAAGCTAATGGAGGTGGTAGATAGTATGATTCGGAGAAAGATTCATATTCTATGTTTACAAGAGACAAAATGGGTTGGAGAAAAAGCAAAGGAGATAGAGGATACAAGTTTTAAATTATGGTACTCAAGTAAAGAAAAGGCCCGAAACGGAGTTGGTATTATCATAAATAAAGATTTAAAGGAGAGTGTAGTAGACATACAACGATATGGTGACCGAATCATGACATTGAAATTAGTGTTAGGAGTAGAGGTTTTGAATATAGTTTGTGCTTACGCACCCCAAGTAGGACTAGAAGATAGTATAAAGACAGTTTTTTGGGAAGAGTTAGATAAGGTGTTTCAAAAGATTCCACAAAAGGAGATGATTTGTTTAGGAGGAGATTTAAATGGACATGTCGGTAAAGAGGCATTAGGATATCAAGGGATTCATGGAAACTTTGGTTATAGGGATATAAACGAGGAAGGTAGGGAGATTTTAAATTTTGCTATGTCATTTGATCTCTTTATAGTCAATACAATCTTCAAAAAACGAGATGAACATTTAATTACTTATAAGAGTGGCTTATCACAAACACAAATTGATTACTTTATTTGTAGAAAAAAAGATAGAGCGTGTTGTAAAGATTGTAAGGTAATTCCAAGAGAAAGCTTAACCACCCAACATCGACTTTTAGTTATTGATTTACAAATAAAAAAATGGACAAAGAAGAAAAGAGTGCATCGAGCTATTCGGACTAAATGGTGGAACCTCAAAAGCGAGAAAGAAGATATATTTAAACAGAAAGTCCTTCAAGGAGATGTTTGGAATTATGTTGGCACACCCTCTGATATGTGGAACAATATGGCTATACATATTAGGAAAGTGGCGAAAGATGTGTTAGGGGTATCTAAGGGAGGTGTACCGGTATAAAAAGAAGCTTGGTGGTGGAGTGAAGTAGTACAAAATAAAATCAAGGCAAAGAGGGCATGTTACAAATTACATTATGCTAAGAAAACTAGTGAAACTTTAGAAACTTATAAGAAAGCAAAGAAGGAAGAAAAAAAGCCGTTAGTGAAGCAAAAGCTAAGATTTGGGAGGACTTATATAAAAAACTCAACTCAAAAGAGGGTGAAAGAGATATTTTTAGGATAGCTAGGGCTAGAGATAAGAAAACTAAATATCTTAATTATGTTAGATGCATAAAAGACGAGGATGAAAAAATTCTAGTGGCAAATGATGATATAAGAAATAGATAGAAAAACTATTTTTATAATCATTTTAATGAAAATAAAGATGTTAGTATTAGTTTAGGAGATTTAGCCAAGTCAGAAAAGTATGTAAACCACAATTTCTACCGACGTACTCAAAAGAATGAAGTCAAAGAGGCTCTTAAACATATGAAGAGTGGTAAATCGGTAGGACCAGATAATATTCCTATAGAAGTTTGGAAAATACTAGGAGAAATAGGAATCACTTGGCTCACAAGACTATTTAATGAAATATGGAAAAACTAAAAGATGCCCGAGGAATGGAGAGCAAGTACACTTATACCCGTATATAAGAACAAGGGAGACATTCAAAATTGTGCGAATTATCGAGGTATCAAGTTAATGAGTCATACTATGAAATTATGGGAAAGAATTATCGAACGTAGGTTAAGACAAGTATCAAGTACAACATAGAACCAATTTGGATTTATGCCAAGTAGATCTACTATTGAAGCGATTCACCTTTTCAGACGTCTTATGGAACATTTTAGAGCAAAAAAGAAAGACCTTCACATGATATTTATTGATCTAGAAAAAGCTTATGATAGGGTACCGAGGGAGGTTCTTTGGAGAACTTTGGAAAAAAGAGGTATCCCATTGACATATATTAACCTTATAAGAGACATGTATGATGGTGCAAAAACATGTGTGAGGACTCATGAAGGAACGACAGACTTCTTTGAAGTTAATATTGGGTTACATCAAGGATCAACTTTAAGTCCATACTTATTTATAATGGTGATGGATGAGTTAACAAAACATATTCAAGATGAAGTACCTTGTGTATGTTATTTGCAGATGACATTGTATTAGTGGAGGAGTCTAAGGAAAAAGTTAATAGAAAATTGGAACTATGGAGAGAAACATTAGAAAACAAAGGCCTCCGACTTAGTAGAACAAAGACAGAATATATGGAATGTAAGTTTGATCATTTGGCTACTTTAGAGGACATAGAAATTAAAATTGGCACACATTGCATTCCCCAAAAGGAAAGTTTTAAATACCTAAGGTCAATTTTTCAAAGTGATGGAAGAATTGATGGAGATGTTACACATAGAATTAATGCTGGTTGGTTAAAATGGAGAGGAGCATCAGGTATTCTTTGTGATAAGAAGATACCATTAAAATTAAAAGGTAAATATTATAGAGCAGCAATTAGGCCTGCCATGTTTTATGGTTCTGAGTGTTGGACAGTTAATCATCAACATGTACAAAAGATGTCTGTGACAGAAATGAAGATGTTGAGATGGATGAGTGGTCATACAAGAAAAGACCGTATACATAATGAGGTTATTAGAAACAAATTAGGAGTGGCACCAATAGAGGATAAAATGAGAGAACATCGTTTAAGATGGTTTGGACATATAGAAAGAAGATCAAAAGAAGAACCTTTAAGAAGGTTAGAAAAACTAAATTTGGAAAGTATTAAAAGAGGTAGAGGACGACCACAAAAGTGTTGGAAAGAAACAATAAAGAATGATCTAGCTATTTGGGAGTTAACTGCTAACATGGCACACGATGGGGATATGTGGAAACAAAGAATCCATGTAGCCGACCCCGTCTAGTATGGGAAAAGGCTTAGTTGTTGTTGTTTAGTTCATCTCCTACATAAATTAATGCATCATGCCATATATATGGTACTGCCAGTGCTGATTTCCCATTTTATTGATTAATACGCCTCAGATGCATATCGATTGAGCATATTCGCTCCACCCTTTAGCAGAACACAGACGACGCCTAATTAGCCTGTTTTAGCTGAATTTCCCCTAAACGATATTATGTGCGGCACATGCTGGGGGCGGAGCTCACATATAGGGTCATGTTAAACCGTATTTGTAAGCAGCATAGTGAATCATGGTGTGATAAAGAGTTGGTGATTTTATTATGAATAAGAAATGAATTTGAACCTTGAATGTTGATCGAGTACAATGTAGTAGTAGTTGACTAAGGGTGGGGAGAAACTTGTTCGTTTTGGTCAGGGTTTACGGCTTTAGATGGAGATGACTACTCACCACACACTAATACAGTGGGGTTTGTTTCTTCACCAATCTTTGTGATGTTAACCTTTTGCATTCTGAGTATTTTTGGTAAGAGTTTATGACGAGTACAATTTATGGTTCGAATTTGATGTGCAAACTAAGAGTGACGAGCGCAATTTATACTGAATGGCTGATTTGTTTCTATGACCGAGTTTGAACTGTTATATTGGTAGTATTTTATGCTATCATTCAAGATATAAATGGATAATCACCTTTTACTAATAATCGTGGGATCTCTCAGGAGATGTTATACGTTAACTTGTCATTCTGATCTGTTTTCCAGCTGCGACCCCTCAAACCAAATTTGTTCTTGATGACATCATTAAGACTTGAATACTGGGTGTAGATCAAAGTTCCTAGTACGCAGAAAGTTTTTCTTGAGTATTTGAACATAAAAGGCCGAGGCAGATCAAGGTTTTGGAGTCCACATTATACCTCTTTTCGTCTTTGCCCTAGCAACAGAGCAACAGGATGGAACTGGCTTCCTTGACAGTGCTTGATTTAATCAAAGGGATAATAGGAGCAATCAACAATGTGAAATCAACTTATGACAAGTTTCACGGCAAGTTCGAAAAGATAAAGAACTCATTGAAAAGTTTCAAACCTCGAGTAAACCAAGTTAGATGGTCCTATACGGAAATGGCAGATCCAAATGCTACTGATGATTTAACAGTCAGAAGACGGGAGGAGATGGATGACCTTGTCCAAACATTGAAGGATTGTCAAGTGTTGGTTGATAAATGTGCTAAACTTTCCTATTTGAGATTCTTCAAGGTCAAAGAATACTCAGAACAATTGAGTGCTTATAACATGAAAATAAATGATTTCATTCAAGTCATCATGGTTTCAGACGTATGGGTGCAAGTAATGACAACCAAAAGGGAGGAACTGAATTATGGGTCTGCATTGCCAGAACCAGGTTTTACTGTTGGCTGGGAGGAACCTGTCTCAGAGTTAAAGCACATGTTGCAGGAAAATGTTTCTGTACTCGGCATCTCTGACCTCGGGGATGTGAAAAGACAACTCTAGTCACCAAGTTCTACAACAACAACAACTAGGCCTTTTCCCATACTAGACGTGGTCGGTTACATGGATTCTTTGTTTCCACAGAGCCCTATCATGTGTTATGTTAGTAGTTAACTCACAATAAGCTAGATCATTCTTTATTGTTTCTTTCCAACACTTTTGTGGTTGTCTTGTACCTTTTTTAATACTTTAAAAATCTAGTTTTTCATACCTTCTTATAGGTTCTTCTTTTGATCTTCTTTCTATATGTCTAGACCATCTTAAACGACATTCTCTCATTTTATCCTCTGTTTCACTCCTAATTTGTTTCTAATAACCTCATTATATATTTGGTTTTTTTTTGTATGACCACTCATCCATCTTAACATCTTCATTTCTGCCATAGACATCTTTTGTACATGTTGATGATTAATTGCCCAACATTCATAACCATAAAACATGATAAGTCTAATTGTTGCTCTATAATATTTACCTTTTAACTTTAATGGTATCTTCTTGTCACAAAGAATACCTCATACCTCTCCATTTTAATCAACGTGCATAACATCTCCATCAATTCTTTCATCACTGTTAAAAATTGACCCTAGGTATTTAAAGCTTTCCTTTTTAGAGATACAATGCATGCTAATTTTAATTTCTATGTCCTCTAAAATAACCAAATGATCAAACTTACATTCCATATATTTTGTCTTTGTCGAAAGTCTTTACTTTATAATGTTTCTCTCCATAGTTCCAATTTTCTATTAACTTTTTCCTTAGACTCCTCCACTAACACAATATCATCTTCAAATAACATACACCAAGGTACTTCATCTTGAATATGTTTTGTTAACTCATCAATCACCATTATAAATAAGTATGGACTTAAAGTTGATCCTTGATGTAACCCAATATTAACTTTAAAAAAGTATGTCATTCATTCATGAGTCCTCACACATGTTTTTGCACCATCGTACATCTCTTATAAGGTTTATGTATGTTAATGAGATACCTCTTTTTTTAAGGTTCGCCAAAGAACCTCCTTCGGTACCCTATCATAAGCTTTTTCTAGATCAATAAATATCATGTAAAGGTTTTTCTTTTTTTGCTCTAAAATATTTCATAAGACGTCTCAAAAGGTGAATCACTTCAACAGTAGATATGCCAGGCATGAATCCAAATTGGTTCTATGTTGTACTTGATACTTGTCTTAACCTATATTCGATAATTCTTTTCCATAATTTCATAGTATGACTCATTAACTTAATACCCCGATAATTCACGCAATTTTGAATGTCTCCCTTATTCTTGTATATGGGTATAAGTGTACTAGCTCTCCATTCTTCGGGTATCTTTTGGTTTCTTCATATTTCATTAAATCGTCTTATGAGCAAAGTGATTCCTTTTTCTCCTAGGATTTTCTAAACTTTTATAGAAATATTGTCTGGTCCTACCAATTTACAACCCTTCATATGTTTAAGAGCCTCTTTGACATCATTCTTTTAAATACGTCGGTAGAAATTGTGGTTTATATTCCTTTCTGATTTAGCTAACTCTCCTAAGCTAATACTAGCATCTTTATTTTCATTAAAAAACTTATAAAAATAGTTTTTCCATCTATTTTTTATATCATCATTTGCCACTAAAATTTTCTCATCCTCGTCTTTGACGCATCTAACAAAAATTAAGATCTTTAGTTTTCTTATCTCTAGCCCTATCTATCCTAAAAATATCTCTCATCCTCTTTTGAGTTGAGTTTTTTTATATAAATCCTCTGAAATTTTAGCTTTTGCTTCACTAACGGCCTTTTTCGCTTATTTCTTTGCTTTCTTATAAGCCTCTAAAGTTTCATTAGTTTTCTTAGCATAATATAATTTGTAACATGCCCTTTTTGCCTTGATTTTATTTTATAGTACTTCACTCCACCACCTTTTATTACCAAGCCTCTAGTCACCATGTGCACACACACACAAACATATATATATATATATATATATATATATATATATTATGTATGTATGTATGTATGTATGCCATGATTATCAACCTAGGTCAACTTTTCAAGTTCTTTTGTGGTCTCCACTGGGCTTACCATTGTACATTTTGCAATTATGACTAGGGAGACAAATGCAGGGAAGAGCCTAGAATACAAGTAACTCTTAGATAAAGGAAATTGTTGGCATTGGAAGTTTCCTTTTCACTTGGATAGCTTAGCTACTCTGTCAGAGATAAGGGATAATCGAACTGATTGTAGTTGCTATAGTAGAATGCTTGGCTATGATTCCTTAAAACTACTCCAATTTTTCCTTTCTTCCTGCTAGAATAATTATGTTGAAATTGGATCTGTTTCCAGCCAATTCCATAAATCCATTAGATGCAGAATAGGAAATTCAATCAGCATTGTCTCAAATGCTTCTAGTGCATAGATTTGAACCCATAAACAAACAATATAGAATTTTTCTTCCTCTTATTTTCCTTTTTCAGTTATGTTAACATGACAAACTTAGCATCATCCAGACAACTTTTGGAAGATCATCTTCTTGCCAATTTCAAATTCACCGGATTGGAAAGAGATGTTTAGAAGACTATGGCGAGACTTGGTAAATCAGATCAATGTTCCACTATTTGTGAATGTGGAAGACGCACTTCAACTCTTAATGTCTCATGCATGTGACAGAAAGCCAGACGGGACTACTGTTTCGGTGGTCTTAGATGATGTATGCAAGGAGTCGGATCTAGAGAAATTTTTGATCAGGAAACCTGGTTTTAAAACAATCATCACATTGCCAATGAAATTTGAGAATTGGACGTATTCTGTCAAATAGCTGCCTATACAGGATTCCGAGGATCTATTCCTGCACTATGCTCTTGCCTCAATTGACGACCGCAAGAACCTGGATCATGAAGTGGTGGAAAAGGTACTCTTGAATCATAGCTCTCTTCTTTAGATAGAACTTTTATATTCAGATATATTATTTCTAATATGGCCTATACCATCAAGTTAATGAGCCATACTATGAAATTATGGGAAAGAATTATCGAACATAGGTTAAGACAAGTATCAAGTACAACAGAGAACCAATTTGGATTTATGCCAGGCAAATCTACTATTGAAACGATTTACCTTTTTGAGACATCTTATGGAACATTTTAGAGCAAAAAAGAAAGACCTTCACATCATATTTATTGATCTAGAAAAAGCTTATGATAGGGTATCGAGAGAGGTTCTTTGGAGAACTTTGGAAAAAAGAGGTATCCCATTGACATATATTAACCTTATAAGAGACATGTTTGATGGTGCAAAAGCATGTGTGAGGACTCATGAAGGAATGACAAACTTCTTTGAAGTTAATATTGGGTTACATCAAGGATCAACTTTAAGTCCATACTTATTTATAATGGTGATGGATGAGTTAACAAAACATATTCAAGATAAGTACCTTGGTGTATGTTATTTGCATATGACATTGTATTAGTGGAGGAGTTTAAGAAAAAAGTTAATAGAAAATTGGAACTATAGAGAGAAACATTAGAAAGCAAGGCCTCGACTTAGTAGAACAAAGACATAATATATGGAATGTAAGTTTGATCATTTGGTTACCTCAGAGGACATAAAAATTAAAATTGGCACAGATTGCATCTCCCAAAAGGAAAGTTTTAAATACCTAGGGTTACTTTTCGAGAGTGATGGAAGAATTGATGGAGATGTTAAGCATAGAATTAATGTTGGTTGGTTAAAATGGAGAGGAGCATCAGGTATTCTTTGTGATAAGAAGATACCATTAAAGTTAAAAGGTAAATATTATAGAGCAACAATTAGGCCTGCCATGTTTTATGGTTCTGAGTGTTGGGCAGTTAATCATCAACATGTACAAAAGATGTCTGTGACAAAAATGAAGATATTGAGATGGATGAGTAGTCATACAAGAAAAGACCGTATACATAATGAGGTTATTAGAAACAAATTAGGAGTGGCACCAATAGAGGATAAAATGAGAGAATATCGTTTAAGATGGTTTGGACATATAGAAAGAAGATCAAAAGAAGAACATGTAAGAAGGTTAGAAAAACTAAATTTAGAAAGTATTAAAAGAGGTAGAGGACGCCGACAAAAGTGATGGAAAGAAACAATAAAGAATGATCTAGCTTATTGTGAGTTAATTGCTAACATGGCACACGATAGGGATATATCGAGAAAAAGAATCCATGTAGCCGACCCCGTCTAGTATGGGAAAAGGCTTAGTTGTAGTTGTAGTAGTATGGCCTATACCATCAAGGTCTTACGTTTTTCAAGGTGGGAACCGCAATGAGGCATTTGGAACATTTCAAATGACTTAAATTGCATACTTTCACCCCCTTCCAGCAGGAATTCTCAAAAAATATTAGATTACCAACAACATGTTTACATGCTATGATACTTCATCAATAAGTGTAGACAGGACAAGGCGACAAAGAAATTTTTTTTCACATGGAATAAACAAAACCACATCTGCTAATACCAGACAAATCGTCGATGCGGAAATGAGATTATGTTAGTTGAGAATCTCCCCAAGTTTCGTGTAGAGAAATGGCTCAGTTGTAATTTCAGACAGTCATGCACAGGCTTTTTGTGCCAAACCTGATCTTCTCTAGGTGGACTTGCAAAATGATCACCGCAAATGTTTCCAAAGCATTCGTAGTTGGAAATAGTAACAACCTGAACTGGCGTTGGCATGCTCTTTCATTTGCCTTGCCACCTTTAAGAAAAGAAATGACTGTCCTAAGCATTTCAAAAGAGGCTTAAAGAAGAGAACGTAACTTACTAAGAATGCTTAAGCCTCTCAAGTTCTAAATGCACAAGTTTATGAGTAAGCTCTAAGTCTAAAGTCTCAAATCTAGCCTTTTAAACCATGTGCATCTCTCTCTCTCTCTCTCTCTCTCTCTCTCTCTCTCTCTCTCTCTCTCTCTATATATATATATATATATATATATATATATATATATATATATATATATATATATATATATATATATCCATATATCCAAAAAACAGTATTGGTGATGCTACCTACAAATAGTTATGTCAGCTGATTTCAACCGTCATATAGTGGAGCCCATTTTCCAGGTGCAGATGTGTGTCTATCATGCTTGGCACCAGTAGCATTTGTTCAGTTGCATGTGTATATGTGACAACTACCACCTTGTTCCAACTTTGATAAGTAATTCATGTTTGAGAGCAAACTGCTATAACAATCTGTTCCTTTAATATGATGCTATCAACTTCCAGATAGTGAGAGGATGCAAATGTCACCCATTTGCGCTTAAAGTTATAGGGGCTTCACTAGAAGGCATGTGGAGATGGCAAGAAATAGCAGAAGAACTTCTTAAAGGACAAATCCTCAATGATTTTGATCCGGATCAGCAATCCTTACACGCCTGCAAACCAGCTTGAAGCCACTGACCAGAACACGACTCGAGTGTTTCATGAACTTGGGCCTTTTTCTTCATAACAAGAGGATTCGAGCTACTGCTGTTATGGATATGTGGGCTGAAATTCGTGGCCTGAATGAAGATTCTGCCCGAGGCATTTTGCTGCAGCTCTCAAACAGACATCTCCTTGAGCTTTTTGAAAGAACAGGGTATACCACATCTTTTGTAATTAGATGTATGTTTTGGCTAATTTGAATTGCTCTCTTGGTTCACTTGTACTCTTGGCTTGTCACTAGGAATGAAGAGAACTTCAGCAACCTCTTTGTTGAACAACATGATCTACTAAACGATCTAGCACTCTACTATAGCTGAAAGACTGACCAGAAAAGGCTCATCATTGATCAAGACAACCTTCCTTGCATGGAGCAAAACAAGAATATCACCTCACAAGATCAGATTGTTTCCGTTCGTACTGGTGAATTTAATCAACCATATATACCTTTACATTTTTCATACTTTATCTTATGCCTGTTTCTTATCTTGCTACTTGGGAGCAGGTGGGATGAAATGCTTGGAGTGGCCTGATCTGCTACTCCCTCGGGCTGAAGTTCTGATATTGAACTTCTCATCCGGCTGTTATTGTTTTCCTCCATTTTTGGAGAAAATGGAAAATCTCAAGGTCTTGATCATTGCAAATAACGGCTTGATTTCTGCAAAAATAAGTGGATTTCCACTGTCGGTGCTCTAAAGAATCTTAAAAGAGTGAGGTTAGAGAAGATATCATTACCTGTCCAGTGTTTGGATATTGTGTCATGCTAGAAATTGTGTCATGCTAAACCCAGCATGTTTGGATATTGTGTCATGCTAGAAATTGATTTAGCTGTGAAGTCGTGGGATCTGATTTTTCTCACAAGCTGTAGTTTTGCATACTTCTATCAGATCGACACCAAACTCCGGACCTACCTTTGGGGAGCCATTCTCCTTCCCGTGAGGCCATGCTAGTGCAGTGTCGTGTCTCATATCCCATGGAGGATCGTATGACATGACAGGGTCCTTTTGCACGGATTATACCCAGAAGAACAAGTTGTAAAAGTGAGAATATATGGGATGGATAACGCAGAAGGATCTAAAATGCTTGTGCTTTTCTTCTTTCTATTTTCTATTAGCATATCCACTAGCATGACCTGTATTGTCTTTTCTTCACCATTTTAATCCCTTCCTTTGGAAAGAAGAGAAAGGAGAAAAAGGATATGTGAGATTCACTGTAATCCTTTGAAATGCGATCTCGACCGCAGCCTCATGAGCCCAAGTCCATTTGCTGTTGTTTTTTCCTCAAAATCTGATGTTTTCAGACCTTTTCTCATGGCTGTTTTCCCCATAATGTTCATGACTGTCTACCTCACGAAAGCGTTGAGAGTCTGATCAAGTCCTGCAAACAGTCCACCCAATGCACCTCCTAGCCTCTTCTAAAACAACGCTAGTGTTCCTTCCTCTGCAGTAAGCTGATGATTATGCTTGGTGCTCTCAGTTGTACCTGATTGTTGACTATATTCGCTTAAATACTGTCAACCTGTCTTGCATGGAAACGAAAACAGATACTGAAAGAGGAGATGGGAAGTCGAAAGATCTTCAAAAATTAAGAGATGGGGAATCGACAATGTGTGTTTGAGTATGCTCGTGTGTATGAGAAAGAGACGAACATCAAAATCAATGAATGACAAAATGGGTATTGAATAAATATTAAAAATATTAAAAACAGTAAAATACTGTAATAAATGACAAAAAGTGCATATTCTGTACATTTGGATAGAGCTTCATTTTTGACAAAAGGCTATTTGCTATCTAAGCTACGGCTGCTGTGAATGTATGGAAATGAAGAATTCATAGCGATGGGAAAAGGCTTAGTTGTTGTTGTTGTTGTGTTCTAGAACAACCTTCACATTTCAATGTCTCGGCATGTTGTCCCACCCCAGCGGTTTCGTGCAACATAGCTGCCAACAGAAGCATCGGTTGGCACAGTCTTCTTCTTAGGTTGCCCAGCAAATCTCTAGTGCACTTGAGATTTGCATATGCTAAGTTTTGGGTCAGAATATGGCTCCTGCATATGCTAAGTTTTGGGTAAGAATATGGCTCCATTGGCACCTTTCCTCCACACAAGGTGCGGTCTATAAGGAGTGGAAATGATCAATATACCTCACCTGGCTAGGGGGTTGAGTAGCAAGTTGGAGGACACCTTCCATTTTAGTGTGGGGGGTTTATAGTGCGCAAAGTTAGCTTCCACGGTTAGCACAAAGAGTGATACGTCACCTGGCTAGGGGTTCGAGTAGCAAGTCGAAGGTCATGAGAATCGACATTCGCAACATGCACAAGGTTTCGGCCTCCCCATTTCATCCAAGAAAAAAAATTAACACTCGATCATTTAGTCTTATGTCATTTGTTTATGTTACATTTGTACTCGTAGTTCATATGGTGAGGTTATTGGTCCCTTTGAGCTCACTATAGCCCCTGAGCGTGAGGGTTCTGGTCAGGGGTTTTTGTGCTGAGTGGTTCCACCTGACACAGTAGGTCGAGACTTCGAGTTAAAAAGAGAAGGATGGGTTGACACATGACTAAGTTGAACTTCAGTGCACTGGCCTCACGTCCCCAAAGCTGTTTTACATTTTCATATTTCTGTTTTTTTTGTGTCAACTTCAGCGTTTTTATTTTGAATGATTGCACAAGTTCATTTTTTTTATAAGAACGTCAGTGGGGATGATATTTCAAGAAATTTCAAGCTATTAGGGGCATTACATATAGATAGACGTGTAGTTCCTGTTAGCTCAGAACCTAGAACCATAACTGAATCTGCTCGGTTCCGGTTTTGGAACTACTGGTTTTGAGTGGTTCGGGATAACTGGTATTTTCATTAAATGTTTTAAAAGTTAATGGTAAAAAAAGTACTGGAACTGAACCAGGTGGTCTCCGATTCTAGGCTTGGTTCCGGTTTCACTGTTTCTGGGTTCAGCCAGTTCCTGGCTCGGTTCAGTTCCGGTTTGAATTGTCAGGCTGTATTGAGAAATCCAACCAATTTAGTGGTTTGGATTTCAACCAAAACCCACCCACCTTCTCATAGATGAAAGAGAAGCGAGTTACACACATCTAAACATAAATTACACATACAAATAACGTATTTTTAGAAATAGAGATATTGATTACCATGGACGCGAAACTTTCAGTAGTTCAAGCAGAACTCCAGATCAGCTTATGTCAAACGAAATTAATGGACTAAAAATACCATACTATGGGATTACTCATATTAAAGCTTTTTGTAGCTTATTATATTAAGCTTCAGTCTTTTACAGTATTCTTTTTTCTTGTGAATTTTTTATTTTCATTTCTTTAATTTGCAGTTTGGAGTTTGTGCTTCTGTTACGTAGTTCACTAATTTCCTAATTTGTAAATTGAGTATTATATTTATTGCATAAAAAGAAAATTACTAAATTGTTGAAGATAGACACACACATTCACATACATGCGTGTATGTGCACATATGTATGGAAAAAGTTGCACAATGAAAATAAAACTTAAATCAAATGACATTATAGGATTAAGAAGTAGAAATTATTAAGAAGCTTTTACACAGGACCCGAAGTTGGAAGAACTGATTCTTAAATTCGTTAGACTTAATTTATGGCCCCCAAATCATAAGATAAAAGACAGCCATTTAGGAAAATGTAATAGGCTTAATATCTTTACTGGTGGGCCTCACAAGGCATTACAAAATTGGGACTGCACCCATTGTTTTAAACATGAGGTGTTCTATTTGAGAAATAATGTGGTGTCCAAATGCTAGGTGAGCACAAACACTACAGTTTGGAAGCATTCATCTATTCTAGATGTGTGCATGTGCATCTCTCTCTCTCTCTATATATATATAGAGAGAGAGTCTTAGCTATATAATGCCTTTTGGTACTTAATCTTACGTAATCATCTCTATCATTCGATTTTTGAGATTAATAAAAGCATGAATATATTTTTGTACTTTGCATTTAATGAACATAAAGGTCTAACATTGAAGATTTTTGTGCAAGATTATGTACCAAAAATATTATTTATTTAAAACATCATATATATGAAAGGTATGTAAAATAACATTAAATTCATAAGACATCCTTAGGTTTTCCTATCTCTCTTATTTATTTTTTCAAATCTATTTGCATGGAGAATAATTGTTGTATCTTCTTAAGCTTATTCTTAAATGACAGACACCTGCATGCACACAAACACATAGTCCTATAGAGAGATTGTTTTCTCTCTTTGTTTTTTCGGATATGTGAAAATAGTGTTAAATATATATAACATCATTCATTTTCCTTATTTCATTCGTTATTTATTTCTAGAAATTTCCTTCAATGGAGCAGAATCACAGTACCATTTTGAGCTTATTAACCATTGAATTCTTTTGTCTTTGCTAAATGATTGTATCTGTTAACACTTTGTTAGAAAAAATTCAATTAATATATAATAAAGATTTATCTATTCCGAACTGATCCAAATCGAATTGGTGAGTTTAAACTTGTAGTCGAAAAGTTTTGTTTTTTGTCCAAGTCAATTGAGTAAGCCAGCCATCTATTTCTCAAATCGATTGGCATAGTTGTCATGATGAACACGGTTTCTTCATGCTTAAATGATGCCAGATTCATGGTCCATATAAACAATTTATACGCAGCTAAGAGTTCATGGTTGGATGGTAGGGTTGGTAAACGAATCCATTTGCTCGTGGTAAATGAACCCAGTGTGCTTACTATCTTGTTTGTGATGTAAGCAAACTAAACACCAGCTGACTTGTTAAACTAAATAAATACACCAGGAAAATTTCATGTTGGGTTCAGCTCGGCTCAAATTAGCTCATTTCGTGTAATTAAGTATATGGAATTTTATGTTTGTTTGTGCTGGATAACATGTTAACCCAACCAATTGGGTGGATATGATGTAATTAAATGATCAAATATTTCAAGTATGCAAGAAAAATATGTGAAAATATTGGATTTATAATGAGAAAATTAAGTTACCAAACCATCCAAAACCGCCGAAAATACTTCTCGAACATATTGGATGGTTGGCCGACCGTCAGAATTAAGAGCGCAGCAGCCGGAATTAGTTTCGGATGAATTCCAGTGGTTTGAACTGCTGGAATTGTTCCTTCATTCGTAGTGTGTTCAGCTTGGTTCGAATAGGTTACCGAGCGAAAGAGCAACAGCTTGAATGGAACATGCCAAGAATGGCTCGTTTTTCATTTCCTTCTTGTTCATCAATGCTCTTCCCGGCCAGTCACTTCTGATACAGACGGTTCGCGAGCAAATTCTCAAAGATCTCATGATTCCTTGGATGGCCTCCCCTGATTAAACAAATAATAGATCATATGTTTATCGCAAGTAATGCACTAAATTAGAACAAATTATGACTAATTATGCGTGTGGCTGACCCCATTTACATGAGTCTGTTTGTTGCAGAACTCGCAGAAAAATAAATAATCAGATTTTCCGGAGTTGTAGTTTGATAAGTAAGAGTTGTTCTTGAAATAAAAGTTTGAGTGTTTGAAACAAAAAAGAAACCAGAAGTATTTATTACTGTTGAAGCCGAAAAATGAGAAGGAATACATGACAAACTCTCGAAAACTAGGACAAGTTCCGAAGTTATTAGTTTTGTGTTTGCAACAGCGACTTCCATGCTGTTCTGAACCTATGTGTGTGTGTGTGTGCTTCTATATGAACAGGGAAGTTGAGCCTCTGAAAATTCAATATACGACCTTTGGTGTAGAAGGAAGACTTAAGTTTGGTCTTGGTTTCGATTTTCTGAACGAAAGCAACAGAAAAGCAAAGAAATGGGCTTTAGTCAATCGGGTTGATGGTGCCAAATCTAATCCCTACCCACTCCACTTTTTTTTAATGATATTGCCTGCATTAATTATTATTAAGCTAAAGGATTAAGACTAAGCATATTTTCAACTGGCGATCAGACAATAATATTCCATAATTAGATAAATCATCAAATGACGATTCTCTGTGTGTGTGTGTGTTTTTAGGCAAGCTAGGTTAGTCATACCCCTAGACCCCTACATGGTATACTCATGAAAGTACAAATTGCACTGAGAGCATTAGGTGGGGAGTTCGACTCCAAGAAGGTGCATGTCGGCATGTGTGGGTGTATGTGTTAGGCATTGGCCTCCTCTTAACAGAAAAAAATAAGTACAAATTATATAGGCATTTGGAATTAATCAGGTGGATGATCATTTTTGGACCTCCCCCACCCCAACTTAGCTTATTTGAGCCATCTGTACAGCTACAAAGTTATATATGTATTTAATTTTTTCAATCACAAACCTGCAAAAACTAAACATACGTTCAAATCCTTTTGTCATTGCTTGGAACCTCAAGGACAGCGTTATAATAATATTTCTCTTTGACAATTGGGAACTATCTTCAACGTAAAGAAAACTCCACCTGATAACGCTGCAGCGCCTAAACGTGCTAATGTTCTTTTGACAATGACAAACACTCTTCCAGGAAAATATTGTGTTGGTGTGCGGGCACACGCACACATCCCAAATATATATATATATAGGATCCTATCCATAACGCGCTATTGTTCTTTTGACAATGACAAACACTTCTTCCAGGAAAATATTGTGTTAGGTGTGCGGGCACACGCACACATCCCAAATATATATATATATATATATAGGATCCTATCCATAACGCGCTAATGTTCTTTTGACAATGACAAACACTCTTCCAGGAAAATATTGTGTTGGTGTGCGGGCACACGCACATATCCCAAATATATATATATATATATATATATATATATATATATATATATATATATATATATATATATATATATATATATATATATATATATATATATATATATATAGGATCCTATCCATCTTTGTATGATGCTGCCTATTAACATCTAGTCATTGCCTTTGTGTAGCATAAATGTAATATTAATATTTTTCAATTTTTTTAAAATTTAAAAATAAATAAATTACACTCATATCATACGAAAGTAATGGGTGAGTATGAGTAGAGATGTCATCAATTTTCTTTTATATATATAAAGAGAGAGGAGAACGAGTACATGTTAGTGTACTTAAGTGTTAGCAAATCCAAATAAATTTCAAACATTTATTTCTTATGGTAGATGATTAAAAATTAAATCTAAATGGTAAAAAATATATGTATACTTTTGTAGATACACCTTTTTTACATGAACACTTTTGCTTTTTAATGGCTAAAAAAGCATGTGAATGTTAGTATACTTTGCATGGTTTACGCATGTGAATGGCTAGAAAACTAATTTACCTGTTGAATATTCAGTCAACAACCATTTAAAAGGTGCCTTAATAAATCAAAGTACTTGTTGACCTAGTTGTTAGAAACCTAATCCAAAGTATGTACACTAATTTAGTTGCTCAAAGCACATTGTTTCGAAAGGCATGCAGGGTTATTACTGCATGTAGCATATGAATGGGCAAAGTATGGATCGACCTATCTGGACCATGTGACAACTTTAAGATGGCAATTCGTCGCTGAGAAAGGCGACTCATCGGCCCCTTCACTTCCGCCAGCAAAGATGAAGGTTTCCCGGTGATAGGGCATGTAAGAGGGGAGGGCAAAACAAGAGGAATGGAATTCAACAAGAAGCGATCATCTGAAAAAAGAAAGAAAGGACTTAACATATCACGTTCTTTTAAAGCATAAAATATGCGAGAAAATGTTTTTGTTGAGCAGACGTGACCAGAATTAGCGATCCCAAGCTGTCGATTTCAGTTTTTGTGCAACCAAGAACCGAAACCAAATTGGATCCGGGTCAGTTCCCGTCTGAAGCCTAAAATGCATAGGACCAGGAAAAAGCCATAAAAGATTTGAAATTAAAAAATCACACACACACACACGTATGTATATATAAAGAGAGAACCGGAGGTTTAGAAACTACAGTTCAGGTTCTGGTTTTATGAAAGGTAGAACCAAAACCAAATCAGGTGTTCTCTGGTTCCTGTTTCAGCAGGTTTCTCACTCAGTTTGGTTCTGGGTTCTGGTTGGAACGACCAGACCGATTTCTAACCAGCCATCTCAAGATATTAACATACTTTGTTCACCATTTATAACGCAAAAAAAATCATCATGATTTTGTCACTATAAGTCAGACGGGGATTTATGATATCCTGAACGTCATGTACTAGGTCTCTTGGGGTGCGTTTGATTCTACGGCCCGGCGCTCGTGGAGCCTCAATTTTGGCATGTAGGACCGCGGCTTGTGCGACACGAATGAGGCACAAGGATTTTGCATGGAATAGAGCAGGCCCACGCCATCGCCGCCGTGTGGCTCCGTGTTCCGAAATCAAGCACACCATTGGAAATCCACATCCGTATGTGTGAATAGGTTAGCTCCACTAATTCATTAAGAACCCCATGGACATCTCTTAAAGGTGAAATAGAATTTGTGGAGAAATTCTTCTTGATTTATAATTTATATACTATACACTACATAATTCAAAATACTACTTGCACTTTGTTAGGTGAAGATAAGTATTATTTAATAGAGGATTAGTACATGGCATCAAGCTTAGCGTTCTAATCTTTGATTCTCATCGACATGTCGAGCATCGGATTATTCAATTTGATTTTGTAAAACAAAAACACAGGCTAACTTTGTATTGTCCAGGTCTGGTTAAGTCAATCTTTACATTTCTCATGCTTAGATAAGTTGAGTTTCATTGACTTCGAACTTGTTCACCCAAGCTCAAGCCACACTTAAACTAAATCAACCAACCATTGGATTAGGTTTCAATTAATTCATGTACCTGAACTTTCTAAGTTTGGGAGAAGGATTGATTTTCATTTTGATTTTTTTTGAAAGATATAAAATTTTCTTCATAAGCCTAATTCCAACTTTGTATATTCTAAACCCGAGGTAAGGACACGACCACCATTACACTGAGATATTGTATCTCCCCTATAAAAGCTATGGCGACACCCGCACTCAGAGCCTGAGCTCATCTGTCCAGGGGCCTGGACTCACAAGTTGAAGGTCATGAGTTTGATACTGGGGCGTGCACGCCTTGGCTTCGACCTCCCCACTGCCAACAGGAAAAGAAAAGATGTGGAGACACTCGCATCCTGTGCTAGGCACTTGTCTTGTGAATGTGTTTAATGAGCTTAACTTAACTAATTAATTTATCAGAATTATGCAAATCATTAAAAATCATTTTAGTGCAGCAATTTTTGTAGCACAATTTCTTTCTTAATTACATTTAATTCATTGCATCTAAGAACCAATCTTACGTTGGAGTGATTGGGAAATTGCTATTTGAAGGAAAAACAACACCAATTGATTGCATTCCTTGTTTTGATAATCATGCTTTAATGAGGTAGCTTAATCTAGTAAGGATCTTCACGTATACACACTTAGGAAATAGTTTAAAATAAATAAACTTAGAAGATAAAAGGCCTCGAAAATGACTAGGTAATGTGACCCTTCGACCGCAAACTAAACTATGGTTGTGTAACCAGGCCCATGAGTGGGAATACCCTAGTAACTCTATTAATAAACTCTCTTATGAGAGAAGAGTCCCGCATCTGAGTTGTAAGTGTGTCGCGGGCCACGCACCGTTATTTGCTATCAATACAATATGTTTTCTTATTTATTCTCAAGTATCCTTGTTATCTTCAAACGACCCTCCCCAATCATCAGTCTTAAGCTTCCGCTGAACCTCTACAACCTTGGTGAAAGGCTTGCTAGGTTGTGCGCAGCCTAAAGCCGGTCACGCGTTCCGCGCCGTTGGGTGATTCTAGCGCCAGAGCGTGACAACTTTGGTATTAGAGCGATTCCGATTTAGAGAATTATGAGTGGGTGCGGAACACACCCCCTCCGTATTGATAGCAAATAGGTAACTCCCCCTTCGTCAACGAGAGCCCCATGTTGACTCATGACCATTGACATTGAGATGGCTGGCTACCCCATTCGTCATAAAAAGGGGAAGTCGAAGGCTGTACCAGTGACCGACCCTGTCGAGTCTGCGTCAGGTATCTTGCCTAACGTGGACGCTAGACTCACCAGACTTGAAAGGCTGGTATCAACACTAGACGCTGCTGTTGCATGTATTACCGAAGGTTTTGACCGACTGACGGGAGAGATCCACTCGGGAATGTAAGATCTGACTGAGTGCGTGGAAGTTTGCGAGAACAACCACGAGCTCTCTCTGAAACAATTTGAATGCATGGAAAAGCACCTCTATCAGACTAAGACTGCATTGCTGACCCGGATATTGAAACTTGAGGAAAGGGTGGTTGCGGCACCCACAGAGAGACATTCTGCGGAGGACTCTCAAGCGAAAATACTAACTCGACTAGAGGGAGTCGAGAGACGGTTGGCTAATGGCGGTAGCCAAGGACATAGTGGGGGAGCAAAGCGACCCCGACGCGTCAAGGTTCGAGAACTTAAGCCCTTTGTTGGGGGGCGCGACGCGCAGGTGCTGGAAAATTTTCTATATCAAATGGAGTTGTATCTAAAAGCTAGCGAGTATGAGGATGACGAACTCAAGCTAGCCGCAGTTGCCATATTCTTGGAAGACGACGCCATGTTGTGGTGGCGCCGCATGCTGGATGACGCTGTAGAGGGACAGTGTCACATTCGTACTTGGGACGAATTCAAACGGGGTATTCAGGATCACTTTCTCCCACACAATACTGAAGTCGTTGCAAAAAGAAAGCTTAACGCGTTGAAACACTCTAGACCCATTCAAAATTACATAAAGGAATATCAGATGTTGATGCTGAGTATTTGGACCATGACACTGGAAGATAGGCTCTTCAAGTTTCTAAACGGTTTGCAACCTTGGGCGGAGCAAGAGTTGAATCGGGTTAACCCCATGACCCTCTCAAAAGCTATTACAGTGGCAGAACGACTTACTGATAATCGTCGAAGAGATGATGGTAAGAAATCCTCCTCCAAGAAAGACAATGAAAAGAATAAGAAGGATAAGTTAAAAGACCGTTGAGACAAACAAGGTGATGGTTCGATCGGGACTTCTGACAACCGCAAAGATAAAGACAAGAATGGCAAGCACAAGAAAGGGAAAAAGGAAAAGGGACTTTCAAAAATGAATGCTTGTATTGTGGCGGACCGCACTACCCTGTGGAATGCCAACATAAGAAGGATGACTTTGCGCGCGCCAACAACGTTGTGCAAAGAACGGAGCCCCCTGTAGAAGAACCGCGATGGGAATGCTTCGACTATTAAATATTGTTGGGTTTGACAGCCAAGCCTCCTCTTCTACGACGTGTAAGGGATTGATGTTCTTGGACGTGACGTTGAATGGTAAAGCCGCTACGGCCTTAGCAGATTGCGGTGCTTCGCAAAATTTCATACGCCTTGAAGAGGCAAAGTGTTTGGGGTTCCAAGTAGTGTCAAGGGATTATCGGATGAAAGCTGTGAATTCAGAAGCTAAGGCCATTGAGGGTAAGGCCATCAACGTTCCGATCAAGTTAGGAAGTTGGACAGGTGTCACCAGCTTCACTGTGAGCCCCATGAACGATTATAAAGTTATTCTTGGACTATAATTCATGCGCGAAAGTAAATGGGAGCTTCGCCCCCACTGTAATACCATGGCTATCATGGATAGCCCGACCCCCTGCATCGTTCAATTCAAATCTGCTGGCGACGAACAGATGCGCGTGTGCTCGACCCTGTAACTGAAGAAAGGCATAAAGCAGGGTGAATAAACTTTCCTGGTGACTTTGCGGGAGATAGAGCAGGAGGCGCTCGACGAGGTGATGCCCCCTGAGATTGATATTGTACTACAAGAGTTCGTAGATGTCATGCCCAACGAACTCCCAAAGAAACTACCCCCTTTTCGGGAGGTAGATCATCAGATCGAGTTGGTGTTAGGTGCTAAACCACCTGCTATGGTTCTATATCGTATGGCCCCTTCAAAATTGAAAGAGTTGAGGAGACAGTTGGATGATATGTTGGCTTTAGGGATCATTCAACCCTCCAAAGCTTCCTTTGGCGCGCCTGTGTTATTCCAATTGAAGCATGACGAATCGAAGCAACTGTGCGTAAACTATCGCACTCTTAACAAGGTGATGGTTAAGAACAAGTATCTGCCACCTCTTATAGCAGACTTGTTTGATCAATTGGGACAAGCACGAGTATTTTCTAAGTTGGACTTTCGATCAGGTTATTGGCAAGTGCGCATTGCGGATGGGGATGAGGCAAAGACGACTTGCGTCACACGTTATGGTGCCTACGAGTTTCTAGTCATGCCGTTCAGCTTGACGAACACCCCTGTGACCTTCTTGACCCTGATGAACAAGATATTCTACCCGTTCTTGGATAACTTCGTGGTAGTCTACTTATACGACATCGTGGTATATAATGCCTCTATGCCACAACATATCCATCACTTACGGAAGGTATTCAAGGTGCTACGTGATAATGAATTATACGTGAAATGGAAGAAATGCTTATTTGACAAATCGAAGATTAATTTCCTAGGACATGTTATTGGCAGTGGGAAACTCCGGATGGACACGAAAAAGATTAAGGCAATTGAGGAGTAGTATCCTCCATCGAATCTAACAGAACTTCGGTCGATCCTCGGATTGGAAAACTATTACAGACGTTTCATCGAGGGGTACGTTGTCATAGCTTCGCCTCTCACTACCCTACTGAAAAAGAGCTAACGTTGGGACTGGAATGAAAATTATCAATATGCGTTTGATCAATTGAAGATGGTTGTGACGCGAGAACCTGTTCTAAGATTGCCTGAACATTCGAAGCCTTTTGAAATACAAACTGACGCCTCGAATTACGCCTTGGGTGGAGTGCTTATACAGGAGGGGCACCCCATCGCTTATGAAAGCCGCAAGCTGAAAGACGTTGAGAGAAGGTACCCTGTGCACGACAAAGAGATGACTACTGTAGTGCACTGCCTTCGCCTCTAGCGCCACTACCTCCTGGGAAAACCATTCGTTGTGAAGACGGACAACATTGCCACAAGTTATCTTCAAACTTAAAAGCGTCTGTCTGCTAAACAGGCAAGGTGGCAAAAATTTTTGGCTGAATTTGACATGACTATTAAGTATAAGCCAGGTAAGCTGAATGTCGTCGTTGATGCTTTAAGTCGAAAGCCAAACTTTCTCATCGCTATTTAAGAGGACGCCGACGATAATGCCTATCACATTCGGAACGATCTGCTGGACCGCATCCGCGTTGGGTTAGATAGTGACGATATGGTGAAGCAATTGTAAGCACTAGTTGATGAAGGTAAAATTCGGTACTTCTAGAAACAAGATGGATTATTACTCACTAAAGGCGAACATATCTACGTACCTCGAAAAGACAATCTAAGAAGGGACATACTACGAGAATGTCACGACTCTTCGTGGGCAGGACATCCTGGAATGGAGCGCACGCTCGTTTTGGTGGAGCGAGCTTATTATTGGCCTCAGATGGGATTTGACGTCGAAACTTATGTGCGGACTTCTTTGATTTGTCAGCAGGACAAGGTTGATAACCAAAGTCCAGCAGGTTTATTGGAGCCCTTACCGGTGCCTATGCGACCTTGGGAAAGTGTATCGATGGATTTTATTCTGAATTTGCCGAAGTCCAACGGATGCCAATCTATCTTCGTGGTGGTAGATAGATTCTCCAAGTATGGGGTGTTTATGGCAGCCCCCATGAATTGCACAGCTGAGAAGACCGTAGAATTCTTCGTAAAAAATGTAGTCAAGTATTGGGGACTACCGGCCAATATTATTAGTGACAGGGATGCCCGCTTTATAAGCAATTTCTAGAGGAAAATATTTTGTTTACTTTGTTCGAAATTATTCTTCTCGACTAGTTATCATCCCCAGACAGATGGTCAAACAAAGTGGATGGATGTCTTGTTTGAGGATTATCTAAGGCACTATGTGAGATCCAACCAAGAGGATTGGACGGAATGGCTTGATATCGCACAATTCTCATATAATTTGCATCGAAGTGAGTCTACTAGGAAAAGCCCCTTCGAGATGGCCACGGGACAATAGCCGCAAACACCGCACACCCTCGCAACCCAATACGAAAGCAAGACCCCCATCGCACACACCTTCTGCGTCAATCTACAGGAGCAAGATATTGTCCATGCTTTCTTTATAAAGGCAACGAAGCATATGAAGAAGTGGGCGGACATGAAGAGGCGTGCTGTCGAATTTGGTGTCAGCGACAAAGTCCTTATGAAGCTCTACCCAAAGCAAACACAAATCTTTCGCGGGCAGCATGTTGAACTGATCCGTAAGTACGATGGTCCCTATATTATAACCAAAAGGGTAGGAAACTAGGCGTACCAATTAGATATTCCTGACCACATCCGTATGCATTATATCTTCCATGTGAGTAACCTAAAGGCTTATCATGCTGATATGGTAGATGCAGACCGCAACTAACCAGTGCGAGCACCTGCGTCACTGAGGACTCCAGGAGCTAAGAAAGTGGAATACATCCTCGACCATATGAAAGACAAAAGAGGAAACATCCTGCGCTATCTAGTTAAGTTGAAATGATACGACGAAGCAGACGCTAGCTGGGAGAAGAAGCTCACCATACGCCAGTTTCCAAGACAGATGCGAGAGTACCATTTGCGTGCCGGGTTGCCGTGAACGTCAACGATTTAAGCGGGGGAGAATGTGATCCTTCAACCCCGAACTGAACTATGGTTGTGTAATCAGGCCCATGCGTGGGAACACCCTGGCAACTCTATTAATAAACTCTCTTGTGAGAGAAGAGTCTCGCATCTGAGTTGTAAGCGTGTCGCGGGCTACACACCATTATTTGTTATCAATACAATCTGCTTTCTTATTTATTCTCAAGTATCATTGCTATCTCCAAACGATCCTCTCCAATCATCGGTCTTAAGCTTTCGCTGAACCTCTATAACCTTGGTTAAAGGCTTACTAGGTTGTGCGCAGCCTAACGCCGGTCACGCATTCTGCATCGTTGGGTGATTCTAGCCCCGAGGCGTGACACTAAGAACTAGTCTCTCTCGCACGTGGAGACACACGGCAGACGCCCCATCACCGTGCTTTAATGAGCACTCAGAAATAGTTTAAAATAAATAAACTTAGAAGATAAAAGGCCTCGGAAATAACTAGATAAGAACCAGTCTGCTGAGAAAGTACCATTACCGTGTTTGGGAAAGCAAAAAGGGGTTGCCTGGAAGCTGATATGATTCTTCTCTTTGGACACTCTCAGTTTTCAAATACCCACAGAGATACGTTGCTTGGAAAGAGAGTGGACACTCTCAGTTTTCAAATACCCACAGAGAAGTTCATCCATCTAAACGTACAAAATCAGGTAACCATTTCCGTTCCTGAGAATAACGTTGCATGTACTCTCCTTGAAAAGGGCTTACGTTCTTGTGCTAGCGTTTCTTTTTGCATCTTTGGTTCTTTGATACAGTATTGCAGAAAACCTGCAATCAGATTCTACTTTTCCTCGTGAAAACAAAAAATAGAAGGTTAAACCTTGTCATGTTCAGCTACATCTGAGATAGTTCATCCTTCAAAATCTGCGGTTCCACAAGGGAGAGGCCATGATACGAGAAAACGGCGTTGAAAACGTAGTGGTTCTTCCTTTATTTAATCGTTTTGCTGTTCTGGTTCACTTTTTTTCTTGCTGATACCATGGTATTGGTTATTTCTTGCAGAGCTGGTTGTGAATTTGTCATGTTAAACTTGCACGTTCAATTGTTTTTAGCTGTTAGTTCTTGGACCCAATGATATGTTTACGAGATTAGCAAGAGTTGAACACAAAATTTATTATATGGATCTCAATTTGGTATGAAATCCTTCCTTTAGTGGGGAGCTTTGCTCGTCAATACCCAAGCTCAGAGGAGTGGTGCGTAAAGTATCCGATGGCCAGCGTGAACTTCTGTAGGATATTGGATCTTCTACCAAGCATCATGATATATGCATTTGATGCTTTATCTCATTATCCTAGTACTCCATGCTTCCCTAGAATGGTTTCTAAATAACAAGTTCAAACTGTTTGTATTGGTAGTCAATTTTTCAGTCATTCTAGGTCTACATGGTTAATCATCTCACACTAACAGGTGGGGAATTGTCAGAGGATTTTTTTTCTCAACTTTACACCCTAAGCTGTTTTCAGCAGACACTCAACTGAATTCGTTCTTGATTTGATCAGGATTTCAGTATCAGGTTTGTATTATAGGATTAAGTTTGCTGCCTGAACTCCAAGTGCTCCGAATATACCTGTTTGAGGCTCGAATTTGATCCAAATCAACATAAGTTGGAAGTTAGGATTCCACAAAAGACATCTCTGATTCTTCTCAGAGGGAATCCTGAAAACATCCACGGTAAAAGAATGGAACTTCTTTCTGAAACAGCCATCGAATTGGTGAAGGCAATCTTAGCATTTATTGATAAGGTGACAAACAAATATGAGAAATTTGACAACGAGTTCAATAAGCTTAAACATACATTACAGGCTTTGCTTCCTTGGATTGAATATGCTAAGAAATTTGACAAGGAAATGGCAGATCAAGACAAGACTGATAGGTTAACAGATGGGAGGTGGGGGGAGATGGCTGGGCTGGTGCATGTATTGAAGAATTGTGAGGAGTTGATCATTAAATGCACAGAACTTCCCGCTTGGAAGTTCTTCAGGGTCAAAGCTTATGCTGAGCAATTGAGTAGCTATAATGAGACTCTGAAGGCTTCTCTAGCAACGAACATGATATCTGATATATGGGAGGCTACAATTGCGAGCAAACCTGTGAACACCAACTTTGTTTCTGCTTTGCCAGAACCAAGCTTTACAGTTGGCTGGGAGGCACCTGTCGCTGAGTTGAAGCAAAAATTGTTGCAGGAAGATGTTAACTTGATCGGAATCTGTGGTCTTGGGGGAAGCGGGAAGACGACATTGGTCACCAAACTCTGCGAACAAGTTCGAGGTATGATTCCTATTTATGTTTGTATTTTGTAGATAGTTGTGGTCAGCATGGCTTTCTAGGATACACATATGTTGGAAAGTTCTTCCCGCTTCATGCTTTGAAATTCCTCTGATATTATGAACTTCTCATTTCAAATATAAATGCAACTGAAGGTATGACTCAGAATTGCAAGTCATGGATTTCTAAGTGCATGATCTTGCTCTTTTGGAGTTAAATGCTAATATGGCATTCGACATGCTCAATTGAAATTACGAATCTATGTAGCCTATGATACTTAATGTGGGAAAACGCTTGGTTTTGGTTTTGCAAGTCATGCCTCTTCTTTCTCTATTTTCATGTAATGGTTGCAATAAACTTTAAAAATTCAGGAAACCCTTGTGCAAAGTCAAACTTGTGATTTATCTGTCTGCAGTGCACTACGGGCCCAAACATATTTTTTCCCTAAGAATCAAATTGTATAGGAGTTTTTCTCTTATTCTTTCTTTCTTGATGTCTTTGCTTATCTTACATGTCAAGTAATATGGATAGTCTTCTTAACTTTGCATTTCCCAGACAAATTTCAGAAGATCATCTTCCTGCCTATTTCAAAATCTCCGCACTGGATGGAGATGGCTCGAAGACTATGGATGGACTTGGTAAATGCAAGCACTGTGCCCAAATTTGTAAGTGTGGAGGATGCATTGCAGCAGCTAAGGTCCCATGTCCGTGATAGAAAGCTAGAGGGCAATGCTGTCTTAGTAGTCCTAGATGATGTTTGGAGTCAATCAGTTCTGGAGAAACTCATAATCGAGAAACGGGGGTTCAAAACTATTGTCACATCAAGAATGG